>JABUQX010039081.1:0-12500 GCA_015478945.1 Trachelipus rathkii
GAAGGAGAGAGTAGATTTAATATATTATATATTAATATAAATATTTATTATAATATTATAATAGTATAGTATAATATATATATATATATATATATATATTATATATATATAATATTATATATATATATATTATTATATATATATTAATATTATAAATTATATATATATTAATAGTATTATATATACATATATATATATATTATATATATATATATATATATTATATATTTATATAATATTATAATAATAATATATAATATATAATATATATTATAGTATATAATTAATATATATTATATATATATATTATAATATAACTATATATATATATATATACGTTGTATATATAACTAATAAATATGAAACATTATAGATTAATAAAAAAAAATTATACATTAATAAAATTATATGAAGTATTAAAATTTATAATAGATTTACTGTAAATGGGCTCAAACTAGTATATTTACATATATATAATATTCGAGATGTAATAGAATATTTTGAGAAATATATAATTAAGTAGACGGCTTATAGCATAATTTTATGTAAGATAATAGCTAATATAAAGTAGATATTGAGAATATAGGTTATATAAAGTACATTATCCAGTTTATATATAAAAAAAGTATTAGATTTTTTAAAAAGAAAAAATGACTTACATCATTCTTGCCACGGTATATCATTATTATATATATATATATAGTACGAGAGTTAATATATATAATTATATATATATACTATTTATATATATATATATATATATATATTATATATATATATATATATATATATATATATATATATATGGGAGATCATACCAGAGCCTTTATGACATTCTTTTTACAAAATTGTGTCAAATCAGTGAACATCATTTTTAAACTTTATAAAATCTGTTAAAATAAAGATAACACTTGGAAATCTATGCTGTATATGATTTAGTTAATGTAAATCGTGAGTCGTATGATGTTCAATTATCTTTTAATTATTGACATTTTTAACAATATAAGCATTAGAATATTATAATCCTCTATATTTACAACTTTCAAGTCTTGCTGATGCTAATATATATACTACGTTTAACTTTTTTATTATTTTATATAATTCATCAGAACCTATTTGTAATTTATCATTAAAGTTCTTAACTATCACATACGCAACAATAGCACCCAAATTCCGGACATGAATGGTGATGGGCGATTATAGTACTTACTATATAGGATTACCAGGTTTATTTAACATATATAGTTAAGTTAATTACTAGTTATTTTGTTAGTTATTTAGAGGTACGCTTATATATAATTAGGATAACTACAAATAAAGTAATTAATATAAAATTTAGATATGCAACTGAGTAAATATATCTAAATTTCGGCCCTACGTTTTTGGTCAAGAACCTAACTGTTGGTTATTACAGTGGAGCGTTCCAAATATAACTTCCGCTATTTTATACATAAGTCAGAGAAATAGGTAACCTACATTGGACAATTTGAATATTGGCCGGGTTCGTATGGGTTTAATTAATGATATACTGTAAATGTATTATAATATTATATACAGATAACACTATATATAAATATATATCAATATATAAATAAAAGTTTAATTATTTTTGTTTATAGATTAAAATTTTGCATTCGCTTTTTTATATATACTTCAATTATACTTATCGGATAATTTACGGGTACTTTATAATAAAGGCCTTAATGTAACGCAGGCCTTGCAAATACTTGAAGAAGAGTTTTACCGAAGAGATTATCTTTTATTCAAAAGTACACGCGGTTTTAAAACTGTAAATAATATTAGTTAACCCTAACGACATATATATAATATCCATATAACTAACTCTCACTCTAGCAAAAGTGAATATTAATTTCAAACTTATTATCTGAAAACCGAGTGTAGATATTTCATAAGATATATAATAAGTTTCATGGGCATATATGTTTAATATGACATTATTTAATATATACTAACATATAATTAGTTTAGCTATCAAATTTAATTATTAACCTTATTATCAATTTACTTATTTATTCAGTATATAGAACTAGTATCTTATTTTCTCTTATAGTGATACGAACCGTTCACTTTTTTAATGAGGTTATATTATCCTATCTTATATTATATCATAAGAATCGATGTTGGATTTTTCGCAACTTCACCTATACGTTAGCTGTAAATTAATTTATTTCCATTTAAGTGGAATGAATTCATTTTAACAAACATAGTGATAGCCGCTCTTTATATCTTTCATCCATCTAATAAAATAACATATTAACAATATAAAAAGAGAATTCACAATACAATACTTGATAAATTAAGGTATGAATTTAATTAACTGGGCACATATACAACGCCTACAGAACATAGATACGATCTAAGACGGCTGATCCAAAAGTACATTCCGACTCATTTACCCTAGTTTCCCAAGTAAAAGACTTAATTGTTTCATCTATATACTATACTGTGTAATTAAAATCTTACATGGAAAGTGAATACTTTGAAGAATTGAAACATTACTCATCACCTCCATTTTAAAGAAAGGTACGCTATCACATTTCACATTTTGCTCTTTATTTAAGAGAGAGAGAGAGAGAGAGAGAGAGAGAGAGAGAGAGAGAGAGAGAAGAGAGAGAGAGAGAGAGAGTAAGAGATAGAGAGAAGAGAGAAGAGAGAGAGGAGAAGAGAGAGTAAGAGAGAGAGTAGAGACAGAGAGAGAAGAGAGAGATAAGAGAAAATGAATAGATTGACAGAGAGAGAGAGAAGATAGAAGTAAGGGGTTAGGAGAAGATCGAGTGTTACCAGTATATGAGAGGAGTATAGAAGAGGGTTCATCGACGCACTTAAGGAGGAGAGGAGATGAAGGAGATGAGAGTAGATTGAATATGATAAGAATAGAAGAGAGTATATATAAGATAGATAGATAGAGACAAGAGTAGAGAGAGAGAGATAACAATATAAAGATAGAGTAAATAGTAGATAGAGAGAAGTAATGATATAATAAGAGGAGAGAGAAGAGAGAGAGAGTAGATATGAGAAGAGATTACATAGTAGATGACATAATATTATAATAGAGAGAATACACATAGAGAGAAACATTGAAGTATAATAGTATCAGTATGTATAAGTAATAAGTAAGATATAGAAGAGAGGAGAGAGAGAGAGAGATGAAGAGATGATGAGAAGAGAGAGAGCAGACAGAGTAAACTAATGCGTACATGAGAGAGAGACAGAGACAGACCGCTACAGCTAACGAAGAGACCATCGCACAGTAGTATAGAAAGGTATTGATAAAGAATACAGAGAGAGAGACGCAGAGAGATTGAAGAGAAAATAATCGCTGGATTTTAATTACAAGATAATCTTTATCATTGTCGGAACTGGGCTATGGAGCTGCCGTTGCTGAGAACAGGTCTGGTTTCGAGACACCAATTGGCTGTAAAATTACTTTTTCTACCTTGTGGTACGGCGCTCACGCATGGATCGTGTTGTAAAAGATGCAAGGGCAATACGGCGCGTGCGAATTGTCCTCGTGATTTGGTGGGTGTGGTTATAGTCAGTTTCTACTCTCAGGTATAGTCATCTACTTTGAACCGCGTTCGTCTAATTATTCAATGTCAGGTCTTCTCGTACTAATTTCTATATACCAGTGGCCGCGAATCGTTGGCTATCACACTCTTGTTTACTAACCACACCAGTCTAACGTCACGCCCTTCTCTCAGGAAGGTAAATCAAATTCATTGTCTCAAGAGTTCTGATAAGCCTGAATTCCACTACTTCGAAGTGTGACACTCTTCTGGTTTTTTATCGCGGAATATTTTCTATAATCAAAGGGATCTTTGATTTGGATGCGCAACATTAACGTCTTATATATGCGAGGCTATGGATTTTTCAATTATTCATAATGATATCCTATCTAGTATATAATAATGGCTTGTGTTTCACTATAGCTTGCACTTAATTATTTATCACATCTATTCTACTTAAATTCTTTCACGGCAACTTGTATATAAAAGTTTAAAATGATAAGCATTATTATTTCAATATCATTTATCGTTATCATTCTCACTTTTTAGTTAAAATTGTACTATAATAAAATTATATAGTATAACGTATAAGTACTTATTGATATATTACGCATTAATAATTTATTATAAGTATTAAAATATATACTGTTTATATATATATAAATATAATATATTGCGAGAGAGGCTTTGAATTTCACTTATATTGTCAAAAAGAGATCATACATTGGCTAGATAATCAGTTTGAGTCCGAGCGATGGAGATATTCATTCACACTCACTCACCTATATTGGGTTTATGATCGCTTGAAAGTTAAAAATCTATGCATCATGTTGTACTTTATGCACTGTTTTTTTTCTGAATCTATATCCTTCGGCTTTATACCGTTAACACTCTGATCTCATTTATTCTTAGGGTTATTCATCTGAGAAACAATCATTAACTCCCTACTATGTTCTTTTTCTTCAAGTCTTCCACTGGAGCGGTTCACACTTGGCGAGACGTTCGTAGCATTTGGATTCTGAAACTCCTCGAACAGGCGATCGTACTTTATTATTTTTCGGAATGATTATATACTGTTTCAGCCCGACATACGGGTGAGTCTCTCGCTGAGGAATCACTCTTCAGCGTACAATCTCCTTAATTTTCTATCTATCTGATACTTAAGAGAATGATAATATTTGATCTAATCCTGACATTTCTGCTACGTCCGTCACAGTAGAGGTGCTAAATTCAAGGATTATCGAGTTTCAAACTCTCAATACTCAAAGCCTTTATATTTCCCCTGGAGCTGTGCTAAATCATTCTCTGGGGTAGCAAAACTTTTTCATCCGTAAAATAAAGAGAAATGCTACTCACTTTCCCCCCCTTTTTTTTTCCCGTTCTGTATGGAGTTTTGAAAAAAAAAAATTCTCCTCTTACTTCCTTTCTTCCTAGTTTACCCTTCCTGTTTTCTTGACGGCTCCACTGACATCATACCTGCTTCTTAAGCCGAGTTCTTTGCTCAAACTTCTGTCTCTAACTCTATTTTAAAAAATTACAGTGAAATTCATTTTCACCCCTCAAATTTTTTCAGGGTAATAATGTAATTTCTTCGGAAAAATTGAAACGTCTGAGTCTCAGGGGACCTCTCTAAACCTTTCAGATATCGTCCTACAGCTCTTAACATATAGGATCCTGCTATGTTTTAAAATAATATTCTTTACCTGAAGTTAGATAAACCATCATAGGAGAATGCATCTATCAAAGCTCCTGATAATGGTGTCATAACAACTTGACCAACATTAGAGTACAATCTCTGAAGGCCAATATCTCCACCTTGCTCTTGTAGAATAGTCATCGCAGTCATTCAGGAGTAATGGAATTGATTGCTGTTGCGATAACATATTTAATAGTTAATCATGTTCTTTTTGAAAATGTTACCTTTAATATATTTTTATTTATATCTCGTTTTCTACTTTGTAAGCATTATCTTTTATTTTCTTTAAAGAAACTTACTTTTATATTTTATTAAAACTATCAATAGTCTGGTATCAAGGTTCTGATTTCAAAACTTCCCTCTTGCAGTACCCTATACCTCTGTCTGTGCCCTTAACTTTGATTTCTGTAAGTTCTATGAAAGCTGCTGTAGATGGCCCAAGTTCTCCCTTAATATTTAAACTATTTATAGTGGGTTACTTTGTTGTTTTTCATATCAATCATCTACCCTCTTCCTCCGGTTTACCAACTATTTAGCAGTTTATCCATTTTCTTTTATGAAAATGATTCCAATTTGCAAAACTATTTCCACTTTAAAAATGAATCAACCAAATAAGAAATAGCTGACGCTATTGGCAGTACTCCGATTAATATACATCATTATGTTTAAGACCTCCTCATATGTAGCTGTCGATATGATAACAAATTCCTCTCTTATTTACTATAACATTTCTAAATGTTACAAACCAAACGTGTTTGCTTTAAGAACTCAAAAGAAAGAGAAACTCAAATCTTTCTTAAATTTGTTCTCAACATTTCTTTTTTTAATGGTCTCTCTTAGATGTATTACATAGTCTCTATGACATAAAAACTAAGAGTTCAAGAATTCTAAGGGTCCTCCAGAACTATTTCTCACCACATCAGTTATTTGCTCTAAAAAGGTGTGTTCGCCGTAGTACTTGGTGAGATTATCTGAGTTACTCAGTTACACATAGATGAGTCAATCCTAATGGTAAAACTATCACGAGCATCACATAACACGCAATGGAGGCTCAAAATCCCTCAACATGATAAGATCTATTATATCCTCGCTGAAGTCTAAAAACCACATTACTTCATCCACTCTTTTCAACACACTTTTATT
Organism: Trachelipus rathkii; assembly: GCA_015478945.1. Lineage (NCBI taxonomy): Eukaryota > Metazoa > Arthropoda > Malacostraca > Isopoda > Trachelipodidae > Trachelipus > Trachelipus rathkii. Next base: position 6,367 of record JABUQX010039081.1, read on the forward strand.
ATTTTATGTTTTTTGGCCATCGCTCTCTTTACACTATCAATACCATTATGTACTGTGAAATATACCATTTTGAGCTCTTTTTGACGCATGCTCCCTATTTGCAGAGGGTCATGAGTGTATTTTGTCTTTCTAATTCCTATTATTAACTTACCTCTCTCAGTTCTATCCTCATTTTACCCAACTTCCTGTGACAAAAACTTATCAAACACCATGCAATTAATTATGCTGCTCTTTAATCTGATTGATGGTTTTAATTTGATCTCCTTCTCCCGTGAGAGTTGTGAGGGATTTGACACTTTCTTATATATATATATATATATATATAATAATATATATAAATATGAGAAAGTGCGTAAATTCTTAACGCTATTACTTATATTCCGCCTCACAATTAATTAATATATAATATAATTCAACTCATATATATATATACTTATATTATATATATATTATATATATTATATATATATATATATATATATATATATATATATATATATATATTATATATATATATAACACATCACACACATACAGACATATATATAATATGATTTATAATATATATATAATATCTATATATATATTAGATATATATATTATATTATATAATATTAATATATATATATATATATATATATATATATATATATATATATATATATATAAGATGTATTTCTAAGTATATGAAGAAGTAAAGCTTATTGTGCGTATTTTAATGGCAGAGTTCAATGGCTTCAACTCATGAGTTTAGGAGCTGGTTCAGGGGCTGTGAAATGAAGCAGAAATAATGTGATTTTTCTTTTGACTTTGATGTGATGATGCAGGAGCTTTAAAATATTATTAAAGTTATTGAGCACTCGGAACTCCTGAAGGGCAAGGAGCTTATTTAGGGAGAGCTAAAGGAGACTCTCTAGTATGTAATATCATCGGAGCTGATGATGAGACACATTCGAGTCTGATAATATATAATACTATTATATATATACTTATATATATTATATATTATATATTATTATATATATATATATATATATATATATATATATATATATAAATGCCCATAAATGAGTTACTTTCTATATTTATATAATTTATATTTTTAATATTAAATTTCTAATTATAATAATAAATAAATCCCAATATTATATAATTAGGATTATTAACTTTAAAATAACTATTTACCAATATTAAATTTTTTATGGGTAATTATATATAGTAAATGAAGACATTAGTATCAAATTAAAAATATATATAATATTAAGTATAGTAGACTTAAACTAATTAAATTATAATTAAATAATAATAGATACAAATATAATAGATAATTGAAATAATTTAATAAATTAATTAATAATTATATATATATATATATATATATATAACTTAACAATTAATAATAATAAACTATTAATTAATAATATAATAATATACTATATATTATTATAATAATAAATATATAATAATATAATAAATAATAATTAATAATATAATTGAATACATCACCACACTATTCATCATATAATTTTTTTTCTAAGATATAATAATATAATACATGTATCTCCATATACAATTTATAAATTTTTTTTTTTTTTTTTTTTTCGTTGAAAGCCCATTATTCAGTTTCACAATAGCAAGAAGACTACAATTTTAGAGATAGACTAATTAATTATTAAATCATTTTACATAGCTTTCCGGCAATCAATTCTTCTACCAATAATAATAATATAGGAAATGTGATTTTGAACTTTTATGAAAATGACTCAATTTATTCCCACAAATTAGGGAAGGTATTTGAAATTGCTCGTTTGCAAGAACATAGTAAATGGCTTTATTTTGGGTTTTATAACAGAATTTTACGAAATATTATCTGAAAATGAGTATTAGATGAAAAAATTCTACAATTTAATATAAAGTTTTATAATACGGGTGTAACGTTTGTGAAACAGAAATACGCTTGGAGAATCGATATTAAATCGTCGCATCAATTGTGTAAAATGTTTGAACTGAAAGTTTCGATAATATACCTTGAAACGTGAAAAGTTTGAAAATTGTAATAATTTTATTAATTTTTATCCTATCTATATAAATAAAAAGCAAAAGGCGATTTTGGGGGAGTTTTAAGACTTTAATTTCGAACATTTTTTTTGTTTCTAACCGCTTGTTTTGCAGAACTAATTTTATGTTAAACTTTAAGGGCCAATATTTCGAGAAAAAGCTACATCAGAGATGTAAAAAATAAATAAATAAATAAATAAATAAAAATAAAAATAAAAATATAAAAAAATAAAAAATTATTATATCGCAATTATATCTCTCCCTTAAACGACATCAAAATTGTTATATAAAAAAAATTATTGTATGGAATTTTTTTGTCAATTTTTTTTTCTGGAGAAAGTTAAAAAAAATATATTAAATAGAAAATTTGCTTGCTTTTTTTTCAGTTCACCCAATTCAAATGGAGTTTTCAAAGTAAAAAGAATTGGTAGAGTAACAGAAAGAATTGGTCAAGGAAAGTTGAGCAATTTATGTTTAAAAAGAAAAAAATTGGTATACCCAACTATTTTGACCTCTGGCACTGGTGTCAACTTAAATATAAAAAAATAAATAAATGGCTGGATATGGTTGTGTAACCCGCTCAACTACACCTACTGGGAAAACTTCATATGAACTATGGATGAATAATAAATTATATCAACTTTTTTTTACGTTTTATCGTTACATATTTCAGACTTTAGAATATAAACTACATAGGATTACTTAGAAGTCATTAATTGAGAACAGAAAAACTTGATGCATCGGAGCTTTATTGAATGTAGTATTATGGATGTATGTATTCGCAAGCTGTATGAAAGGGAAAGAAAGAATAGTAAAAAAGATACGAATGAGAGGAATTAGCTTAGATCAATCGATGAAGCAGATTGGAAGCAGAGAGAGAGAGAGAGAAGAGAAAGAAAATGAATAAGATAAGAATAAAATGTACTGAGGAGAGAGACGACAGAAGCCCAGAGATAGATGATGTGTAAGACAGAGTGCTATGCAATGAAGATAAGATATTCGTTGAAGGAGAGGAGAGATTAGAGTTAATTAAAAAAATTAAGTCGACAATTCCACGCACTGATGTAGAAAATCAGAACGCCACTTTCCAATAAATACAAGTACATGGAGAGCAGGAACGTAAGAAATTCATCTTAAGATTAGCGAGCAGGAGAGAGGTGACTGAGAGACTGAAGTTGCAAACGAATAGTGAGAGAGAGCAGATTTCTGCAGTGCATGAGTCATAGATTAATGTCTGTAAGTTTTAAACATAAACTGAGGTAGAGATGAATATACATAATAGTAGTGATTATGAGTCATGTCACAATTCGCAGACATATATAGTAATATATATATAAGTATATATATAGAGATAGAGAGGAACGGAAAAAGTTTGGAGGAAACTGTTGATCATTAAAAATATTATAGAAATATAGAATATATAGAAGAGATGAATAATAGAAGAGTAAGAGGATATAGTAAAGATATATATAAGAGAGATATGAGTATAGTAGATATAGTATTATAATATTAGAAATGAATAATATCTATATAGTATATATATATATTCAGTAAAAATATTTAATATTATTTCATTACCAGAGTATTAATAATAATAATATATTATACTTATATATAGAAAAAATTATATATAACGTAAATGATTACGTAGATATATTTAACTATATATCGTTCCGTATATATTATATATGGGGTAATATCATTAAAGAAAGAAGAATCAGAAGACGATCTTCTCCCTTATTAAAGGGTAAGGAAGTTATCAAATTAATGGAAACCTAATATACTTACTTATAATTATACACATAATCATCCTATATATATATTATATAACTATAACTAATATATTAATATATATATATATATATAATAATATTAATATATTATATATATATATATATATAATATTATATATATATATATATTATATATATAATATAGATGAAACGGTCTGAGTTACATATGGAAAAAATTTGTTAGAGAAATATTAAATATGGCAAGGAGGAGAGGAAAGTATTATTGGATGTTATATATTTAAGAAAATGTAGTGTAAAAATTTTACTATACTTGCTGTGACTGAAAACAAAGATGCAAGATATGTAATTTTCTATACCGAGAGAGGTTGAAGAATATAGTTATAGAGTATTATGGTGTAGATGGTAGAAATGGCTTGAATCCATGTGTGGAGTGGAATAAAGAGATATGATTTAGGGGGGATATATGTAGGGGAGTAAATGGAGTTGTGATTCTCATGAAGATGACGTGGCGACAAAGAAAGTTATGAATAGATTTTGTTTGTGTCAGTTATTATGAATTGTAAAATTGTCTTAAATAATTGAAAGAGTTTTAGAGGTCAAAGGAATGTAGTGGTATTTATTAAGCATATGGTAACCATTATTATGAGGTTGATGTTGATGTAGGTATTGAGACTTTTAATATAGAACAAAACTTCTTTTGATGAAATGTTTATGGATTGGTTTTAAATAATTTATGCACCAAATGTCATTCTACTCAGTATATGGGTCAACTTTTGAAATGGTATTGTAATAGTATATAATAGGTGTAATCGAATAAAAGACGTGAGAATAGAAAACAAGCGAGATATTACAATACATAAATACTTTTTTATGATCCGTCGTGCATCTATACTCATAAAGACGTAGAAAAATAATTATAATATATATAAGTATTAGTAACCATACACTACAGTGCACTATAATGGTAAATATATAGTTAATAAAAATTGTAATATATATATAATATTATATATAATATATATAAGTATATAATGAATCAGTGACACATATAATATGAAGATGAAACCTATCTCACATTATACACGTTGATACGTATCGAGATACATATATAACACTCGCTAAGTGAGAATCGGTGAGGCTAATACTTCTTTGGCGTACCTATATATATCACCATAGTTAATCACTTTGGCGTTACTAGCTACCACTTTGGAGTACCACTTATATATATGCTTTTATATATATATATGATAGGCCGCCTATAACAGATGTGCTCCATTTTATGGTAGGATTGGCGGAGAGAAAATAATAGTAACGGTTAGTAAAAAGTGAATGTATCTGTGAGTAGTAAGAGATAAGTATTGTATGACAATATATATAATAATATAGTATCATTAGTTTTTCGTAAGTCTATAATATACTTAATTATCCAGTAAAGTAATTAACTATATATTATATAGATCGACGAAGCTTGGATAGTAGGGTAGTAAAATGTTAGTCGTGATATGCTTGAACGAGTATGTAACATAATAAGATTTTTTTATATATATATAGTAAAATAGTAAAATATAATATTTAGGATTTGCTTTAGTAATAAGTCTATATATGTATATAGCATCGTTATATCTTTGAATATATTTTTTTTTTTTCATCTATGTTAATTTGTAGTGTTTTACACATAATTTTTTCTTTGTATAGAATTACCTTTTTTATATTTATTATTATCTTTATATATTTATATATATAATAGATAGATGAGTGGTGTGATGTAGATATTTCTTTTTAAGGGGCTTACTATACTTATATATATATATTGTTATTATATATTACATTATATTTCATTATAATTAATTATATTTTTTCTACTTATTATTATCTACTTCACCTTATTATTATATAATATTATAGTATATACATATATCTATTTTATAACGAATATATTAAAAACCATACACTATATTTTAACATATATTAATATATTAGATTATTTATTTATAATATTTATTTATTCATATACCTATATATAATATATATATATATATATATATATATATATATATATATATTTATATATAAATAAATAAAAAATGGGACAAAAATTATCTTGTCTGTAAAAGAAAAGAAAATAATTATAAAAATAAAACAGTGAACAAAATTATATTTGTCTTGTTTTGAATTTGGTATCTTTAAAGGAAAGTTGTGAAGAGATTAATGTTCTGAAATATCGCGACTTACCTAACTGCAGGTTAAATGAAGTTAGTCGCCATATATAAAGGCATACGTAACTTTGGTACTTTACTATCTTTGCTGACGAGAAGTCTTGAT
>JABUQX010039081.1:17500-20000 GCA_015478945.1 Trachelipus rathkii
GAGTTTAAAGTCTGATCCCAAATGCAACCATTTATATACAAATTTGTAGGTATTGTGTAAAAACCTAATATACTATATACTATATATCATAATAATATATATATATATATATATATATATATATATATCTTATATATATATATATATGGTATAGTACTTTGTAAATATATATATATATATATATATATATATTATATCTGGTTAGCTAAGTTAATAATAAATATATACAAATGCTGAGATTTTATTCTCTTCATTTTCTACTTTTATTTCTTTCGAACATTTTAGTGATTCGTGGGGGGAGGTTCCTCCCCCGAATCTATGAGAAAATTGGGGGGATTTGTTTCTTCCGTGGATGCACCTGGCGTTGTGATTGCTTTAAGATTTCTTCTTAGTTGGTAATCTGGATTTAAAAAGGACAGAGATGCTACCGTGGGTGTTGTCGAAATTATTGATCCCGATGGGGTGACTCCTTGCCCACTGGGATGAGGAGGAGGACTCTTGTTGGTTTCACTCCTGCGAAAATCGGTACTTTCGCTTCTGGAAGGTGATGGTGAATTTTGGGGTATCAAAATTTTTCCGGAATTGTTATACCCTAGGAACTGGGGCATAAAACTTTGCCAGTTTTTAAACGAAAAATTTGGTAAATTAATTTCATGGGTATTTTCTTGTTTTTGGTGTGAAGGAGATTCTTCCAGTCGATGGTATATGATTCTGCTGCCCAACCCTTGCCCCAAGAGAAGGTATTTTTAAGAGGGCATCTTTGATTTCATTAGTTGTTTCGTTAATAAAAGAGCGCTCGTCAGAAGGTTCTGGCGGTATCGCTGAAGTAGTAGGAGAAGGAGGAGCTGCAGTTGAGAAATTTCTTGGTGTTAAAGGAGGAGTTGGGGCTCCTCTCATTAAAGTTCCCGGGGAAGGAGGACCTTTTTCACAAGTACCAGAGGTACCAAGAATGCTTTCAATTGAAAATGTGGTTCTTCTTATTGAGGTATCTCGTCCTTCTACAGCCTCCAAAGGGCATTTACTACTATTGCTTTCACTCACTTCTTCGCTGAAAGAATCTTGGTCCTTTCGGCGAGTCTTTTGTTCTTCCCGAAGTTGTTCAAGGGTGACGTGGATCCCCTTCAGAGCAAGTTTCTTCTGCTGTCTCTCTAACTGCTTAAGGATTTTCTTCACGTCGAAGAAGACGTTCTCGTCTTTCCAATTCATCAGGAGGAATGGGTTCACCGCTACAACTCTGCGGGTGTGCGTTATGTGCGGGCCTCCCAGGCCCTTTCCTGGTCTGCTCCTTTTTTCGCCACTTGGCTCGTCGCTTTTGGAACCAAACCTTCGTTAAAACAAAAAAAAAAAACAAAAAAACAGTTAAAAGTAAATAAAATAACACTTTTGGCTTAAGTAATATTTCATATACTATAACCTGATAACTGATAATATACCCTAATTTCTGATAAACCTTTCTATATCACGGTCCTTCATTCAGAAATAATCATTACATGTCACACACACACAATTATACTATATATATATATATATATATATATATATATAGATAGCAGATATATATATATATATTATATATATATATATATATATAGTATAGTATATTATACTTACTATATATATATATATATATTATTCGTCGTAGAGAAGTTTGACACTTTAAAGCCTTTTTTTTCCTAAGGTTTATAGACAGGAGGTTTATAGACCTTAATCCACTACTATATAAACTATAAAAAACTTTTGATAACTTTCCACAATATCATCACAACACGGCCTCTTATATATATAATAGTATAGTATATATATATATATATATATATATATATATATATATATATATCATATATATTATATATATATATATATAAAATCGTACCTAATCAAAATGTGTAAAAGACATCACTGTAACACGAATAACACGGTCTTAATACAGTTAACCCACACGTTGATGATAACTGCAACTACCAATAGAATTAAAAATGAAGAGCTTGGATTAAGGAGTTTTTATTTTAATAATATATAATATATATGTATATATAGAAATCCATTTCATTTATAAATATATAGATACTTTATATATATTAGTATATATAGTATATATATATATATATATTATATATCATATAGTGGATCGGATCTTTTTTTCATTGCCGTCTTTTTAGATATAAATACAAGCATTGAAAAAACACGTTCTTATGTTTTTTTTCAACTATTAGATCATTTGAATCAAAATGTACAATTTAAATAAAAAAAATAAAGAAATTAAGGCTTTATATATATATATATATATATATATATATATATATATATATTATATATATATACTATAATATTTACTGTTATATATATATATATATATATATATCGCATACTATATATTTATTTATTTTATATATTATATATACTATATATATATATAATATAATATTATATATATAGTATATTATATATATATTATAGTAATATATATATAATATGATATATATATATATAGTATATATAG
>JABUQX010039081.1:27500-30000 GCA_015478945.1 Trachelipus rathkii
ATTATATATATTATATATATTATATATAATATATATATATATAGTATATATATATATATGGTATATATATATATACTATATATATTATATACTTTTATTCTATATAAATTTATATAATATAGATATATTATATAGTATATATATATATAAATCTTATATAATATAATTTATATATATATATATATATTACTTATATAATTTATATATATATTATATATATATATAATCATTAATTATCCCCATACCTTTGCAATAGTCGGAAGGGTGAGGTGACGTCACCTCTTGTGAATTAAAGGAAAATCCAGATCGTGAGTCAACGTCAATCTGGCGCTGTTCCATAGACTGGAGTCCCCCCAGGGTACTCCATGGGTAAAGACAACCTCCACCCATAAGTTTAAGGGTATGTGGCAAAGATGTTGGAGGCAGGAAACTGAAAGGATTGACCGGTAGCGGTCTTGCCAAATTTGACAGTACATTTTGGACATGGTTTAATGTTGATGGGTGCACGTATCTCAACTGGGGTAAAGGAATTCCTCCACACGTGTCTCCGGCCGATGCCTCCGTCATCTGTGCCTGACGGTGCCCCTTGATAAAGAGTTTTTTGTCTTTAAAATGTATTCATCACCACAATTGTAATTTATATATATAAAAAAAAAAATACTTTATATCACATTACAAACTTTTAAATTTTTATTTTATTTTATTTTTTAACAAGTTGCAATTAAATATAAATAAAAACCACTTCTCAATATTTATATAGTATTATAATTCATAATCTATAATAAACTGTAACATATACTATAATATTGTTCCACTTATTACTAACCCAAGTTAGTAGTAATTCATTACTAAACGACTAGTGACCACTATAAGTCAGTTAAGCCAAATCTTTGTGTTACAATACCTAATCCCATCCGACCGGTAACAGTAATGATAATAGAATGAAATATACGGTATATTCCAAAACTCTCTTCACAATCATAACAAACACTCCAACATAACTCCGCCCCCAATAATTTATAGCACCAATCACATACTTCAGAATAAGATAAAGGCTGTCCAATCAAGCGACAGGGGGCGTGGTTAATCGATTACCTCTGTCTTTTTTTCCCATTTTTTTATTTATATATATTTTATATTTATATATATATCTATATATATTTGTATATATTTATTTATTTTTATTTTTATTTTTTTTGAGGGGTGAGAACAAGTCACAGATGATTGGAAAAGCATTCTATCTATTTTATTATCTTTATTACCGCTTATACAAGACTATTTCAGATTTTCTACCAAATAGAAAGTTTGGCAAATTTTATAGATTATTTTATTATTGGCCAAGGGATGTTGTCCTCCCAAATGAATAGCTGCTATTAGGACAAAATTTATTGCTTCTCGCACACTAACACACACATACACAATATTCACTATATGCCTGACATTCAATTATATATATATATATATATATATATATATATATATATATATATATATATATATATATAATATATATATATATATATATATATAATATTATATAATATATATAATATATATATATATATATATATAATATATAATAAAATATATATATATAATATATAATATTTATATATAATATATATATATATATATTATATATATATATATTTTTTTGAGTAAATAAGCATGGTACACTAATATTTGGCTAAGTTAGCTCCGTCCCATTCCGTACTGCAAAAATAATAAAATTTTATTTCAATATCATAAGCCTTTAAAAATTTAAAAAAAAAAAAAATATGAATTTTGGAGACTTTAAAACTTTTTTCAGACCCATTTTTTCTTTACAGATCATGTCAAACATTTCATATAAGTTTATGAAAAACAGGATAAGTGTTGCTATAATTGAACAAATAAGTCATAAGAACAAAATGTTATAAATAATTTAAAGTTTAAGACCTATTATTTCATATTTACCACCTTAAAAGCAATGCTTCACCACTTGAAATATATGAATACATTATTTTATAATGATCTAGTAAAGCAAATAAAAATAACCTATTCCTATAACACAACATGACCTTCATATATATATATATATATATATATATATAATATATATATATATATATATAATATATATATATAAAAATAATATATAATATATATAAAAACATATATATATATATAATAATATATATATAATAATATAATATATATATATAGCATGTTTTTAGTGCTTTAAAAACATTAAATAATGTAATGTGGTTAGATAGTCATATATAAAAAGCCTTGTGGATAGATATTCTTCTTCAAAATGAAAATAATTTCGCAACGGAAGTAAAGTGTTATAGATTCTCTTATCCACTAATATTAAATGACGAAAGAGATGCAAGGTATAAAATCAAATCAGACAATAATATAGCATTAAAAGTAATCTTAAGTAAAGTAGTATATAATAATTGTAATTCAAAGTTTAATTTCAAATGGCAAAATCTCAAAAATAAAATCCTCTATCTAT
>JABUQX010039081.1:35000-48392 GCA_015478945.1 Trachelipus rathkii
TATGTGTATATATATATAATATTATAGAGATTATATATATATATATATATTATATTATAATTATTTATTATATATATATTATTTATCTTATATATATATACTATATTGCATATATCGCAATTTATATTTAGATCTTAAGAACAACGCATAAGTATAGTGGGAAAGGTAAGATTAAATTTTGGCCCCCCCCTTCTCCCGGGATTGTAACCAAACCCGCGTGTTGCAACTTGAGGTAAAGCATACGATATAGTGGTCCTCATGACTTCGCATACTGAATGATCGTGGTTCTAATCGCCGAAGAAGGCTAGTAATTTCTTACCTTCCCCACATGATGTTCTTTGTTTAAATATATATAGATATATAATATATATATATAAATAATATATTATATATATATATATATATATATATATATCATATATATATAATATATTATATATATAATATATATATTATTATATAATATATATATCCTCTTTCTCTGATAGAGAGGTATGAGCATCTGGAATGAACGAGAATTCGGGAATTTCTATCTCTTACATTCAATAATGAAGGACAAACGTAAACTAATTTACGGTGTTTGAAAGGGATTAAGGCATATGATGTGACGGAGCTAGAAAAAGGAAGATTACTCCAAACTTTACCGGTATAAAGTAAATGTAAGAACGAGCATAGATGTTTTAAGTCTGTGGTCCGGGAAGGGGACTACCCCAAGTCGTCGACAGGAAAAATGGTCGACAGGACATTAAACAAAATTTCCACTTGTCCAAATCGTCGACAAATAATTTCTCATAGGTAAAATGGTCGACAAAATTTTCTGTTACTCGTCCAAACCGTCGAGTTAGACCTGAGGGAGTTAGACAGAAAAAGGATCAGTCTACGTCGATATAGATGAGCCGTATGATCTCCACTCAAAGGTGAAGATATGGGATCAGACTATCATGTCTGTTGTAGTAAGAATAACAGTGTCCGACGCAATAGCGATAATTAATATAAAGAGTGGCGTTTCAATTCGATTGGCTTAAAGAAACTCGAGATAGTAAGAGCAAGTGAGTTGATAAAATAAGAACTGTGCGAATTGAACCACTCCAGATGTGTGAGGCATACTCCATACAAGAGAATGCGACATTATAAAGAGCAAAAAAACTGAGGAGGTTTAAGAATTTCTGAAGGGGTCTCCGAACACCCAACCTCTTAGAAACTTGTTTAAAAAGAGAAGTAATTTGATTCTTCCAATTAAGATCACGAAAAAATAGAAACACCAAGGATATTAAGGACAGACGAAGGTTTGAGTTGTGTGTTTTCGAAGATGCTATAGTTGTGTGGACGATTATGTCGAGATGAAAGATGAAGGAACTGAATTTTTGAGGCATTGAAGACAACCGTATTCTCAATGCCCCAAAAATTCGAGAAAGATCAGAGGTTAATTACTCCAAGGGCCCCCCTCCCCCACCAAGCTTGAATTAATTTGTTGGGAGGGACGTATATAAAACCGAAGGAAGTAATGAAGTGTGGAGCCGTTGACATAGGAGTGGAAAAGTGAGGAAATAGTATAGAGAAAGTCATTAACGAAAAGTAGAGAGTTAGGAAAGAACAGAACCATGAGGAGCGCCGCCATTTATAGATTTAAAGGATGAACGATGGTCGTCTACAACAGCTATTATAGATTGACATGAAAGAAAATCTGAGAGAAGGATAGATACCGAAATATGGAAGATTAGAAACCAAAGCTTTGTGCCAGACTCTGTCGAAAACTTTCGATAGGTTCAGCGCCACAGCGAAAGATTCACAGAAACGCTGAAGGAAAGAGGATCAAGAATCAGAAAGAAGAGAAAGATGATCACCAGTAGAGGGCTTTTTATCAAAGCCAAAATGAGGATCAGAGATAAGATTAAAATAATTGAGATGTTTCCAAATCTTCTTGTTAAGGTTAGATTTGAATACTTTTGAAAGAACAGAAGTTTGATAGATAAAACGATAGCTGGAGGGATGAGAGGGGTAATCGTTTTTCGGCGCAGGCGGAATGAGTGCATGTTTCCAGCTAGAAGGGAATGCTAAAGTAGAAAGACACAGACAAAATAGTTTACCAAGCTCAAAAGCAAAAGTTTTGAGAACCATCGAAATAATACTCGTAAGATCAGAACCTTCTTAGTGTTATGTTTAGATTGAACAGAAATAACGTCTTTAGATGAAATTACAATATTATTCATAAAGTGGTTGGAGGAAGATGGAGAAAGAGGAATAGCTTCGAAATTGTCTAAGGTGGAATTAAATGCAAAGGTTTGAGATAAGAGTTCAGCTTTAGCTGAAGGTAAAACGGCAGTTGTGCAGTCGGAAGACACTAGAAGAGGGAAAGAGGAAGAAGCAAAGTTTGAGCTAATATTTTTTTTTTTTTTTGCAAAATGACAGAAAAAAACGTGAGGAATTGGAACCGGAAAGGTTATTACATTTTCAACGGAGAGAAGTGTTTTTAGTGTCACTGAGAATAGATGTAGATTGAAGACGAGGGAAATTGATGAAGGCAGCTTCCCTGTGGCGTATATCATAAGAACAAACATTGTTAAACCAAGGTTTGTTAGACTTAGGTGAATTGAAAGAATATGGAATGCAAGCCTCCACACCAAAGAGAATCAATTACCTCGGTAGTGATCTCACAACTCTCCGAGGAACCCCATCCATGGAAGCAGTAGTCATTCCATGAGAAATCAAAGACGTACAGCCGCAAGTCCTATCAGTTAGCAGAGGAGAGGATTTTTCCTGTAGAAGACTTAAAGAGAGAGAGCAGGAAACAGATATAAGAATGTAATAGGAAGAACGAAAATGAGAAGAGAGGCTAGCAGAAAAAGGAGAAGGATTAGAGGTTAGGAAAGGTCTAGAATGTTGCGTTCATTTACAAGACGGTCAAGGATAAGAATAAGGAGGTGCAGCAACTGTTCGAGGCTATTTTGGTTAGAAAAATGGTAGGCAAGTTCACCAGTTGCATCTTTAGAATTAGAGTAAAACCATTGGTGGTGATGAACGTTGAAATCACAAAAAAATAATATTTTCAGAGATGTTTTCAGGCCAGAGACCTCACTGGAGACCTAGATCACCAAGCAAAGGTTGGCATGTTTCGGGCATGTCATGCGCAGTGACTCACTTGAAAAGTCACTCATGTTGAGAATGATGAGTGGAAGTAGAAAGAGAGGACGACCAAAGACCTGTTGGCTCGATGCGATCAAATATTATACCGGCCTGACCATTGGCGAACTTAAGGAGTCAGTAAAGAACAGGAATGTTTGAAGACAGTGGTCCATGGAGTAACCGAAAATCGGCTTCGATTGAACGGGAATTTATATATATATATTATATAATTATAGTATAATTAAAGTAGGCTCACGATCAATATATATATATATATATATATACTATATATATATATTAAATATATACAGAAATTCATTTAGCACTAGAACAAGCAATATAGTATGAAAAGTAGGTAATAATATCAACTATATGCTATACTATATATAATATAGACCTTATTGACTTATATGGATCGTTATATTTGTTTTTTTTTCTTGTTTTTTTATTATATGATACTAACAATAAATTTCAGTGTTGATAAACAGGATCAAAAATTTTAAGTTAAGGAAAAGATAATGATTTAATAAAATCGTACTTTTTTAAGCATCGTACGTTTGGCAGCTCCCGGGAGAGACGAAAAGAGCTCCGTAATATTTTTCTGAAAAATTACAAAAAATCGTACTAGAAATACCCTAAAAACAAGAGAAAAAGTTTACTGCAAAGTAGATCCATCTAGGTTAGGTTATAGGGTTACTTCATCGTCGATCCATATAGGTTGTAGGATACAGGGTTTACACATCATTTATCCACTATAAGCTTTAGGTTTTGGCTTAAACCTAGTTCAGATCTATGATAAGTTTTGTTAAGCTATTCACAGAATCAATATATGAAAGAAAAAAATTTATTAGGACCGAATTTTATCCCGAAACATTATATTTCCTTTATCTTAAATTCTTTCACGTTTTAACATTATAAAACATTTTCTTTCTCATGCAAAATCCTACGTTACGTGTTATGTATTACCTATTTAAGTTTTAATATTTAAAAATTTTATATCTTTCTATCATCCTTTTAATTTATTGTTACGTTTATATACTACTATACAGAAGTATAAAAAAATTACATGTAAAAACACAAAATTAACAGAATTCCATATAACTCATCAAGTTTATATTATATGACCTATATATAAACTTACATAATATAATTATATATATAATATATATTATCACTTATATATATATAATATATATATACTATATATCATATATATCATATTATATACGTATATAATCATGATAAGACAACTAGCTACAAATTCATTGCAGCTGTGATACTGCTATTTGAAAAATAACACCCTTAAGTAATTTTCACATGCGTGAGATATATAATTTATATATAATATAGTACTAGCTTATACTCATATACTCTACATATATACTATAATACTATATTATATACTTCATAATAATATATATTATTATATATATACCTCCTATATATATCTATATATATATATATACTATCAAAGGCGTCGCTGTCCCAGGAAGCAAGGAAACAATCTCTCCCAATTACAACATAATCAACTATTCCTTATATTTTTTTACTTTGATTGTTCATACACAGAATAGTAATTGAATACAGTATGATTGGTTAAAATATGTAAGAGCAGACATAGTGAGAAAGAGCAGAGAAGAGAGAGAGAGAGAGAGAGAGAGCAGAGAGATAGAGAGTAAGAGAGAGAGTAGAGAAGAAGCGCGAGAGACCGAGAGCAGAGAGAGAGAGAGAGCAGAGATGAGAAGAGCAGAGAGAGAAGAGAGAGAAAAAAGAGAGAGAGAGAGAGAGAGAGAGAGAGCAATGTAATCTGGCTCATATCATAGAAAATGCCAAAAGGATGCTGTTAAAATAAAAGCATCCTTTTCCGGCTGAATCACTCTTATTTTTTTAACAATAAATCATTAAAAATTAGCTTCATCCTATTCAAAAAACACATAGTTGTGTTCCTCAGGGCTATGGTCTAATCCTAAGTCTCTTTCTACCTTTCAAAAATGAAAATCTCTCTTTTACTTTAACAACTTTGCACTCCTAAGCCAACGACTCCATCCTTCATTGCTCACTTCATTTTTTGATACGTGTCCCTCCCAACAGAAAATAGTTCACCCTAGGAGGGCGGCCTTGAAGCAACCTTTCTTCAATTTCTAATCAGGTATATTGAGAATAAATTTTTTTTCAATACCTCAAAATCTCGGTCGAAAAATTTTTCTGCTAGACAAAACTTCCCACACAACTATATCATCTTCTTTGAAAACACGCAACTCAAAACTTCTTCTATCCTTCATATTATCGGTACATATTTTGCTAGTGACTTTAATTTTATGAGATACTTTTCTTTCTAAACAAGCTTTTAATAGGCTCGGTGTCCTAAGCACCTTCAGAATTTCTTCACACCGTCCCAGTTGTTTGTTCATTATATGGGTGTCATTCGCCCCCGTGTATGGAGAATGACTTACACATCTGAGGTGATTACACTCACACAGTTCTCCTTGAAAAGGTGAAGTCTAAGGCTTTTCGAATTTTTAATTTTCCAACTCTCGCGAACTCTCTTCGGTCTCTTTCTACTAGTCAAACTGTGGCGTTACTTTCCCTATTTTGTCGTTTTTACAATGGATCACTGGTGCTCTCCTGAACTCTTCAATTGTAGACCTCCTCCATTGAGAAGGGATCGTACCACACGCCTTTCTACTCAGTCTCATTTTTTCTCAATCCAACTCTCTGACTTCTGACCTAACCGATATGCTCAGTTTTACATGTACTTACACACTTTCAAACGCCGTGTATCAGGGCCTGTCGGCCTTTAAATCGAATCTGCTTCGGGAACGCCCCAAACTCTGGTGAAGTTTTATAGGAATTTGACCTTTTCCACCTTTTCCTAAAAGAGTGGATGGTCAGCCGACCATGCCTTATACCCCCGCTCTACCATTGACCTCTCAGGCCGTACCGGTCGTCGTAGAGCGCGCGGTTCATGCGAGAGGCTTGACGGCGATCTTGACGCGGGGATCTCGTCCCCGGCCCGGTGTCGCAAGACTGATCTGCCAATGCACCGATGCCCGCACCCTGTGTCATACGCGACGACGAACTCGCGGGCGAGACTACAGGCGGGCCACCGGGGGCCCCTCCCTTACTACTATATCAATACTCATAATATACATCCCCTATCATATATATACAATACAGGGACGCTTACTCGTCAGCTACTCATACACTATATACCTCCCCAAGATACCCTCACCCTAATATATTATATACTACTCTATATAATTACATACTAATTATACTATACTACTATACGTATACTAGTGAATATCACAATACACTAGTACTACTAGATATACTTATACTCATATTATATTATATATATGTATGATATCCCTAACGACGATCCAATATTCATCTTATATCAATCATATATCATATATATCATATATATACGTAAGTGTTATATATTATACATGCTACCTGTAAAATAAATAGTAATTATGATTACGTGCCATGCACCTTGTAACCCAGCCGCATCCCGCGGACGCATCCCGTCACATTATAAACGTCCGTATTTGCGCCCATGCCGCCCATCGCGTTACCCTGCTCCCTGCGGTTATGTGGTCTGGCGCGATACTTTATTCGATCGGTCGACGATTTGATAAGAATTTTATAATAAAACACTACTGTTCCCCCTTTTTCCTTTCTTAATATCCGTCGCTCTCTTTTTTGCATACCTATACAGTTAATTAAAAAACATTGATTATATTCTTATTTATAAATCATTCCCCTTCTGCGGGTAAGTCAGGTTACACCCTTCACAATGGACAAGAGTAATGAGTCTTATTGCATCGGTCCCCATCATACGACCTCCTTTTCATTGTGTACGCCGGCTCGTTCATTTCAAACGTTAAATTTCTTACTAATCGTGTGACATAAGATCATCACTACTCAGCACTGCATTTAAGCCATTGAACACGCATTGACACGAAATGTTGACATTAACCCAACAAAAAATCATGCGCGCATGCTACCACTAACTCTAATTCTTGCATATTACTTCTGTCTAATCCTTTATACGCTACAGGCATTTAGCGTATTGAAAATTTCTTATCGCTATTGTTATTTATTGTGAGGCTCAAATATTGTACGGCGTCAAAAAGAATGAAAGATGATAATTACACACTAGAGCGTAGACAAAACGCTTCCGGTTCTGTGGAAATTAATGACCTTCATGACTATGCAGACCTTCACCTCTACGATCCTCGTCATATAAAGCAGGTTTTCTTTTATCAAAACAAATATTAGCACACAAGTTAAACTCGTCACTTCTGTGTTGCAGGTGTGAAACAACTTCAATCCTCGAACCAGATCTTTAATTCGCACTCATTAAAAGGAAAAAAAACGAAATCTCACAAACTAAACAGCCATGCTTTCAAGTACTAATCAATAGCAATTCACTAGACAGGAATTTCACAGTCCAATAGGTGACTGAAGAGAACACCCACGCATTCCAAAAAAGACTGTAGTTTTCAAAGGATTAAAACTATCCACCAACCGAAAAACAACAACTAGATACAACATGAGATCCTCTCAGTTGTGGAAAGTTAAGCAAAAATGTCGTCCTACCCCACGCGTTGACGTGAAACTCTGCAGGGACTACTAGCAGCGTTATCGAATGCGGTGATGACACGTGCGTCCGGCTGGTTGGCCAATGCTGGGGCTACCATATATGATGAACAATAGGAACATACTCTCTTTAAAACAGAAAAGGACGAACAAACAATTGATGTTTCTGCAAGGCACAACCCTGCCTATATCCTTGAATTTCCAATAGCTAGTGCAAAAAGTGATATACACTCCCAGTGTAACCGCGTCTTGCTCATTTACAGGGAAACAGAAGGATTGCGGAAAGAGGTTTATGGGGTTCATTTGAGTTGGGGCCGCCGTTCCGTACCCTGTCTAACCACACATATTAATAGCATTGTGCAAAAAAACTCATAAATTTATTATTACTATATTATCATAACTATATAAGTATATATATATATACTATCATATACTATAATATATATATATATATTATATTTTCTTTTTGGTTTTAAATCATAATATAATTATATATATATCATATATATATAATATATATATATATATATCATATAATACATATATACATTTTTAACCATCCGCATCCGCAATCCGCATCCGCGGAGATGTTAAAATTAAACATCCGCGCATCCGTCTCCGCATCCGCGGATTTCCGGAAAAAATACTCATCGCCTGCATCACTAATAATATATAAATATATATATTAATATCACTATATATTATATATATTAATATAATATCAATATTATATTACTATTATATATATATAAATATACTATCTATACTATATATAGATTGAGTTGAGCAGAGTACACATCCGCATTCGCGGAGTCCGCACATCTATTAAATGATTCGCACTCCGCATCCGCATCCCCGCCGCTTTGGCCCTGCGGACTTGTTTTGCGCGCACGTTTATGTGTTCGAGATTTTGATCAAAGAATTTTTATAAATAAAAAATACTTAAGCATGAAATACTAAAAAGAAAATGCAAAAAATATATATTAATGTTTAAGGCAATTCAAAAACGCTTGATATTCCACATTTCTTAGTTATCAAAGACATTCCAAACTTCGTCTGGAATATCCACTTCCTATGATGGACAGAAGTATACTCAAAGAACTTCTTTGCGTCGTTTAGCCCAGTTCGTATTTCCAAAGTAACAATCTTATTCAATCCTAGCTAAATATTTTTATTAGAAAACTGCCCTACAGCTATGAAAACCCTTTTGAAAACTAACAAAAAAATCAGAGCCTATTCAGCTTCCTTTCTCTTATGTAATACCATTAATCTCAAGGGTAAAAGCATTTTGAACATCTTCAAATGAAAAATGATGACGGTTTTAAAAAGAAAATAAACATGTAAACTGCTTATAAAGCGATTTGTTTTCTGAGTCAACTGAATGACTTTCTGGTTACTATTGGAACTTACTTTAGATGCCCCGTTATGAAGCTAAGTTTTCTGGTCGGTAACGATATTAGACAAGGTTAAATCGTTACTTTGGTTGCAGTTGAAAAATCTTCAATCCCGAACAGTCTATTAATTCGCCACCCATCTAAAAGGAAAAAAAATAAAACTACCAGAACCAACACTTTCTACAAGTAAGATCCGAATAACAGATTCACTTGGCAAGAATTCTACGAGCCGTCCAGGTAGCGAGAAGAAACACACGCATTACCAAAAAGATGTAGTGCAAAGATGTAAAGAGGTTAGAACACACGGGTATTAGATTCAAATATGATTCCCAATCAGTTGTGGAAAGTTAATCAAAATGGTTACCCACCCACGCTAAACTTGCAAGGAAAACTTCAATCCGAACCAGGCCCGTAGTTAGCCATCACATTAAAAGGAAAAAAATAAATTTACCAACGAACCAACATCTTCTACAAGTAAATCGAATAACAGATTCACTGGCCAAAGAATTTCTTGCAGTCACCACCATTATCAAAAAGATGCAGTGCAAATGATCGAAAACTATCACCAAGAAAATACGACTAGATACAAAATCAAATGAGATCCGTATCAGTTGTGGAGCTGTTAATTAATCCAAAATGCCCAAACATGTTTACCCCACGCTTAAGTAAACTTGCCAAGGAAATACCTCGGGCCTGTCTCAACTAGATGTTCCAACGTGCGAGAGTGATTTAGCAGCAAATGCTGGACTAATATTTGGATGAAAAGAGAAACAGACTCTCAGAGAAAAGGCAGAAAAGGCAGGAAAATTCAGAAAAATTGATGCTCTCAAGCACAACCTTCCCATATTTACATTTCAATACTAGTGCACAAATGTAAATAGAATCCATGTTACAAATCTCTGTTCATTAAGGTCGGAGAGTTAGGAAAGAGCAAATCTCTTTCATTTAAGGTCGGAGGTAGGGGAAAAAGGTTGATGGGGTCCAGTGAGTTGGTCACTCTACATTTTTTTTAGATTCAAATTATATTAATAGATTGGGCTAAACTGACAATATATATATTAGTATAATAATATATATTAAATATCATATAATTATAAATATATATATATATACGATACTATAAATATATATAATCATAATTCTTAAACCACACTACTACTATTAGCTATATACTATATATAATATATTATATATATATATATATTAAACAACCGCCATCCGCATCCGCATTAGCGGATGTTAAAATCAAACATCCGCATCCGCATCCGCGGATGCGAAAAAAATAACATCTGCAGCATCACTAATATATATACGAGTAATAGTGACGAGGCTAAGTAGGTAGTTATCTTTCTTCCTCCCCACATCACACTTAGTTGTGATCTTATGTTTTGTTCATGGATACACTCGAATAATAGGCTATCTATTAACATTGAAAAACATAACAAGTACCCTTGGTATATCTCTCCTTTCCCCTGTTTTAAGCCGCCTCTTTCTCCTATATAGAAGCTTCTGTTATACGCTTCCGGTACTGCTGCAGCAAAGACACCAAGTATGCTATTTAAAATTGTTAGAACACCGTTTTCAGTTAGCTTTACATGAAGGTAGAGTTAAAAAAAAAAAAGCAAAAAAATAATTCTTTGATTATTGGATTTTTTATTTGTTTATTAAAAATTCCACTCATATTGTCTACAAGATATTTGTTGCAAACGACCAAAGTAAATTAAATGTTTTTACATAGATTAAAAATTATTAATATATATATATAATACATATATATAGTATCTATATATATATATATATTACATATATATATACCATAGAATATTTTGAATGCTTGATTGACTATCTTGTTGCCATAAAATATATACAGGATAAGATGAGAAATAAAAACCTATTATCACTATATTTACTGTATCTATATATATATCTACTCACTAGGGTACATATAAATATATACGATAATAACTAAGGCCCACTAAATATATACTCAAGGCAATTAATATTGGCTCTAGTCATTAATATATAACACATATCTATACCTACATACCACGAATATATATATACTATAAAATACCTTACTTTTCGATATACTACCCTTACTTAAGCCTATATACTCCAGTCAAATAACTAGTGGCGCTCGTAATATGAATACCTGTATGTACCCTATTTATACTATACAAAAGTCTGTTGTACCCTATCCAAAATCTGTTTAAGAGCTCCACGTAACCGCCAAGATTAAATTGTAGTTTTTTGTGTTCTTCCCCATCTGGAAAGTTCCTAACAAAAACTCAGCCGCCGAAAAAATACTAATTCTTCCAATTCTCAACCGGTGACGCCAGATGTAACAAGGATCATAGGAAAAAAAAAACAATCAAGAAAGCAATTGCAGAAGAGTAAATAAAAGTATCAATGTCGTCCAATGTTTGTTAAAAATTGAACAACATCCTGCACGCAATGTCTGGATTTGATCCTTAACTCGGAATTCTATAAACTTATTGTCCAATATATTATAAAACTAGACCCATTAAACCTGTTTTAATCTTTTACATTTCAATCAAAAATAAATGTCTGTTTTTATATAATCAAATTCACTGCCAACATAAACGCACCCATACCTGTCTACATTTTGATATTACCTCAACCTCACGAATAAAGTAAGTATTGTCTATAAATAGTTTGACTCAGCGCGAATATAAAGTATTCGTATTTTCTTTTTTCATGTTTTTCTCTTTCTTAAGGCAAGACTTAAATTTTTCATGTTAAAGCGCCCTATATGGAATTTTTTTAGGTTCGATAAATTTACTGCTGAATACACACTTTTTGCTTATTAATTTATTGAACACTAATATATAATACTATACTATATATATATCTGAATTCTCGTATATAATAATCACTATAAAATATGAATAAATACTGGAACACTGCACAATTTTATAATAAATGGGATCAAAATAGATAATATATATATATACTAATAAATATATCATATATATAATATATATATATATAGTATCACGGATATATATTTAATATATATATTACTATATATATATAATACATAATAGTAGTATATATATATTATATAACTAGTATATATATATATATATATACACTATATATATATATATACTATTATATATATATTTGGTAAAATTATTTTCCTGATTTTATATTAATATTTTCAATCATCGTAACTATGTTTTTGATTTCACTGTGGCATCTTTAAATATGTGCATTTTCTTCAAAAAGTTAAACTTTATTAATGTAACATATTTGAAATTGAGGGCAGATTTTCATCTTTAAATACGTAGTTGCTTATTGAAATTAGTGACACCATAAGTATAAATTTAATGATTCTCTCACTCCCATTACATACGGTTATAAGCTTATCCATTTACGAATATCGAAATTTTAAAGAATTTTTTTTTTCTTATTTTTATATTAAAATTCATAAAGTAAACTACTTATAAAACTTACCACCATAATGATTTTCTGAATAAAACCCTACCAGAAACAATGCCCACTCAGCCAACACTTCCAGTCAGGTTTGAGCTCCAACACTTCCACCAAAATTTCCAATTAAAAATAAGCAAAATAAACAAAACTCTCAAATTGTCATGCATGCCATCACTGTTATAGTCAAATACTATTTGACATATTGATCAAAAAAGCCACATGATGGCTACAAAATGTCAATCAAATCTTTTAAGAACTTGTTTCAGGCTTCTGGTCGTTTAAATATTTCCTGAAGAAACGTGGAGCAACGTAAAAAAAGATAAAAAAAAAATGAGAAGTTTGAAACTACTTCCCTAAATTTAAGGCTTAAAATATTTTGTTAGGTTTTGGAGTGCATTTTCAGTATCACAAGTAAATTTTGTTTAGAATGAAACGTTTATGAAAATTTCGTAAGGAGAGAAGAGTTTCGACATTAAGAGACCTACATAGTTTCCACCAGAACTGGAATAATAGCAGTTCCTTAATTGGATTATATTATTGGCCGACATGACTTGTTATACGGCGTTTGAAAGTGTTCCAGGCAAAATAAGTGAGGAAAATAGGAAAAGAAGAAAGTGTATTCGGAACTTTACAAAAATTCTACTAAGAATGAGCATTGCCGTCAAGTCTGGAGTGACAGAGGTGAACAAAGAAAGGATGAGACTGAGTGGAACAAACGTGTCGAACAAGCTCTCATCAAACGAGAATGCATACGAATACAGAGTTGGGAAGAGAAGTGAACATGTAATAGTCATAGCACACAAGAAGT
>JABUQX010039082.1:0-7500 GCA_015478945.1 Trachelipus rathkii
CGGTATTGCTTCCGTTCAGTTCAGGTGGGTGTTTAACCGTTTTCGCATTTATCATTAAACGCTTTCGCGTTTTCGTGCGCCACGCTTCACATAGTTCAGATCTGTCAATTTAACTAAACTTATCATAACCTTACTGATTTTGAATGTAAAAAGAAAATGATATATGAAAACAACGAATAATGTGCTTATAAAAAATCTCATAAATTTGGTAATTTTTTATTAACAACATTCACCAGCATTGCTTCTAAGAATATCAAAACAATGATTGATTTTAGACAAATATATATTTTTTTTAAGAATCTATTGAGCTCAACTATTACTATAATTTAGCAATTTTTTGTTATAAAATATGCCTAGTGCGCTTCTAGGATGGGAATTGCTATAGATAAGTCCTACCTAGAATCTGGACAAGGGATTGAACCCTAGCCCCTTGTCAAGCGACTCTCGATCTAACCATTGCCCACGGTAGCGGCATTAATATATAACTAAAAATTAATATCTTGTTAAAAAGTAAACAACTTAAAAGTTTTATTTTCAGTTAATAGACTTAAAACTAATCGAAAATGATTGTAACCTATGAACGTACATTTGTTTACATCACCCTTATTGCTCAAATTTGCTCCGTAAATTTCAAAGCTCTCTTGAAGTTCGTCCGAATCCAATTTTCCCTTCATATTTCATGCAATATATTCTTATTTGTAACTATTTTGCTAATTTTATTTATTTTCTTGTTAGTTCCGTTACATTATTCATTACTTAAAAAAAAATTCTTTATTAGTTGCATGAAGCAAAAAATTACTCCCGTCAATCACAAAATTTTAGCGGGAAAAACATTCTTCTTTAGTATTCGAATTGAAACGTGTATACAGTTATTTACTGTATACTCATTTTTATTATACCCTCATTACCCTGTATATAACCACAGTCCACAGCCTAATAAAAGTATAACCAAAGTTTGGTATAACGGTGTGTTATTATACTCTGGCACAGAATCAAATAAATGAAATAATTATAATTTATAAGAGCTCTATAAAAGGCTAGCAAAACCCAAGAGAGTTTGACCGATTAGTTTTCGTTATTAGCGTATATTTGTCATATCGTATAATTATTGGTAAATCAAATGTTGTTTAAACATTGCTCTTCAGTCAAAACATCAACTTGAGTAAAACCTTATTTATGTGTAAGAACTGTAGATTCCTTCCTTTTTCACTCAGAATATTATTGCTAAGCTTTCAAAAGTCAAGTGGGCATAACGAATCATAAAAAATAAATAATATCGTGATATTCGTTAACCATATCTAGCTAAAAACCACATTTACTAAAATCATTTGCATAAGTGAACATAATTTGCCAATACTATCGTTACCTTAAAAATATCTAACTTTAACATCTATCATTTTAAACATCACTGGTGTGTATTTTTCACCTAGAAATATAAACAGTATTTAATCACGTGTCACGTTCATCAATCAAGAGAGGAAGAGTAAAATAAAACTGATCCATATATACTAAGACCTGATATCAATATATACACATTATCAAATTTAGAAAATACTTGATAGTGGGCTTGTATATTTAAATCGAATAGCAATTTAACTTAACACGCATAATATTCTTATATTATACAGATTATCTCATTTGGTTTTTAGGAATTAATATATAGAACAGATCAACAACTGAAGACCTTGTTTAGTTTGAAACTGAAAAAATATATGAAAATATCGAATAATGTTCTTTATAAAATCCGTTTTTCAAATTTATTTGGATTATTTACATATACAAAATAAACTTATTTCTCGATACAATAGATTATGATATACTACTTTAGCACATGAATAAAGAATGGGTAATATATGAGGGAAACTAACACTAACAATGGCTTAGTAAACATATGCAAGTTAGATATGAGTACTCGGTAATGTTATAAATAATAGGTTGAAATATGCTCGGATAAGCACTTCAAATACTTGGAGCTCGATGTCTCATTATCAAAATTTAAAAGCTCTATATATTTTTTATATATATATATATATTTTACTTTAATTTATTATTTATAGTTTTTTTTTTAATAAAAAAAGTCCCCAAAAATAAAAAATAATACAAAATATATATATATATAACCCTTACATTAGGGCTAAAAGCCTAATTACAAGAGGGGAATCATTCTTAGGTATCTTCTACCTAGATATAATTACGAACTATACCACTGTACTATATATATATATATATATTATATTTACCGTTGCCTATACATGCGCCTTACTATTATCCGTCGCTACTATAGCCATTAGGTTTATGACGCACAAGTGAGTAAGCGGCATAATTATATTTAATTATAGTATATATAAGATTATACCAATGAATTATGGTTATTCACACGACTGATATTACACTCGGTTGTACAGATTAGCTTAGATCAGATAGTAAGTAAGATATTCATAATATATTAATAAGGGATAAAAATCGGGTCAAAAATTCATCTATCACATTAAAAACACCTAACAAAATAAGAGTTAAACAAGGATCACATAACATGGGTAGAATTTAATAATGTATAATCTTACAGTTACAATACTTACGAGAATAAAGAAATACACACAAATAGTAAATATTTAGCGAATTATATATATTATAAGAGCTTGATAATTTCGCAAATCAAAAAAATAAAGGAGATCATGACTTGCTATGAGGTACTATAAAGTGGACAAATGATGAATACTTAGTAAATAAGGATATACGAAATAGTATAGACAAAACATAATCATATGATATAAGAAACATAGTAAACATCTAAATGATGAGCAAAGACAATAAGATCGAAAAAGCCATTGGTAAACTGTCTATTTATTCCCTTCTTATTAATTTCCTTCTTTACATATATCTGAAAGAATATATATTATGCTGCACATAAGTCCTAACTCCACACATTTAACTATATTATGTCGTACTTTCTCAGTTTTACGAGAGTATTATCTGTACATAAGTAAATTCAGAGTCAATATTGGTTATTTTAATTGCACGATACAGGAAAAACGCTTTTTTCAATTTAACCAATAAAAGTAAACTTATATAACGAACTTCTTACTAATGGAGACTATAACACACAAAAACCTAACCTTTTATTTAAAAAAACTTAAATATAATTAACAAAAGAGTACCACAAAATCTAAACTATAAATATTGTAGGAACTGAGACACAATGATTAATAAACAAAAAACAAATATGCGTACTATTACTGTTAGAAGTAATATCCTATAACTTTCATAAATAATAAACCACATTGTGTAATATGCGGCGATGTATTGTTACGCGACAGTCTAAGATAAGCGCTTATTCGCAATATAAATATTTTCCTCCTACTTTATTAATAGTTGAAAAAATTTAACTTGTAAAGTTACAGAAATAGATCAGTATTAGTAAGAATATATGGTGCCAAAGACATCTCATGAGTCTGAACTATTACCTCAATCAGTTGGAATTTCACATATAAATGAAAGGTCATATTAAATCACAATACAAAATAATGCATTTCGATATAGAAAATACATAGTGAGTATTGTAATGGATAGGCTATTATTACTGAATGAAAACGACAATATCTATTTATTTACTCCACTTATCTTTCTTGAAACTTATGAATACAAAATATATATTAATTAATTATTAATTTTTAATTTATATTATTAAACTTTCATTATTTACTTATTATGGACAACTAGTATTATTTAATATATTATATAATTTATCTTCTTTATTATGATATTACGAGAAAATATTACTGTTAATTATTAAATAATTATTTATTTATTTATTATTACTTTTTATTTTTTTTATTATTGTGTTCACATATAATTTTTTATAATCTCAGATCTTTAATATTATATTTTGAAACTCTTTCTTACATGTTTTTAATTAGAATTCATACAATACCATGTAATCTTATATGTTTATTATGTAATAACATAATTATAATTTTACATCATCAGCTGTGTGTAATTATGATTTTTGTGATTAAACGTAAAACATGGTTTGATTTTAGGTATACGGAAAAAATATGTATAATGATAATTATTAATATTATATATTAATATTATTACTTATTATTTCTTTAATCTTTTTTTATTATTAATAATATTTAATTAATATTATCATTAATCATATTTAATTAATTAATTAATTACAATTATGTATCTATTTATTAAATATATAATTATATTTATAAATTATATATATTATAAATTATTATCTATTATTAATATTATTATTATTTTAATTTAACTCAAATATATCATTTTTAAATTTTATCTAATTAAATAATAATATTAAATTAATAATTATTAATCATTATAATTTTAATTAAATATATCATTATTAATAACAATTTAATTTGTATTTAAATATTATTAAATCATTTATATAATATATTATTATTATTAAATATTTTTAATATTATATATATATATTATCATATATAAATTATTCTTATTATTATAATTTAATTATTATATTATTATATATTATATCTAATTTATATTTATTATATTAATTATTATATTATAATTATTAATATTATTGAAATAATATAATAAGGAAATATTAATTAGAGAAAATTTAATAAATATATATTATAATTATAATAATTATTAAATGTAATTAATTATATCCATTATATAATATGGATGTGTAATTATATAGAATTTATTAGATATGTGCTATAATCTAATTATTGTAATTACATATATTGTAACTTTATTAAATTTAATTAATTATATAATTGTTAATTATAAATTAATTATATAATTATATAAATTTAATATTAATATTAAATATATATATATATACTAATTATACTATTAATATAAATTTAATAATTAATTAATTTAATTTAATTTAATCTATTAATTATTTAAATCATTATATTATTATTATTATTATTATAAATTATATTAATAATTATTAATTTAATTAATATAATTCTTATATATATATGTATAAATTAACTAACTTACTCTAAAAGTGAAATCACTAACTATATATACATTATAACTAACTATATAAATTACTGGTTGTGCTCTCCTAACTACTACTAATAATAATATAATAATAATATAACATAAATAAAATAATTAATATTAATATATAATAATATTAAATAATATATATAAATAAAATAATTATATATATAAATAATATAATAATAATATAATAAATAATATAATATAATATAATTAAATATATTAAATTTAAAAAATTCTGAAAATTAATCTAAAAATAATATATAATGTAATCAATTTATTATATACTATAAAATATCATTATTATTATTATATTATATTATATATTATTTATTAATATATATATTATTATTTTATTTATGTATGTAGTAGTTAGTAATATTATAAAAAGCTCATAGTAAGATAATATAATAGTCAAGTAATATTATCATGGCAATAGTATTCATAAGTAGTAGTAAGAATTCTGCATTGTAAAATAATATCTAAATATCGTTTTGATTTATATATATATAATTATAAGAATATAATATAATAAATAAAAATAAAAGTAAAAGAAATTTTTTAAATTGATAATTTTTTTTGCGAGATTCAATTTATCCTTGTGAATAAAGTTTTTGAGAAAAATTGAAATTACTATAATAATACTTATTCCTCGTTCTAAAGATATAATAAAAAGTACCAAACTTACTCTTATTCATTATTATCGATGAGTAATAAAGGATAAAATTACCCGTTTATATTTCTTTATTCAGCCTATAAATTATTACACGGGTATGAATTAATAATAATATTCTTATACAAAAAAGGATGTTGGGAAAAAAAATTGTCCTAGGTAATATTACAAATTTAATTGAACAATTATAAACTAACACAAAACAAATATAAGTAAGGATTTATACTATATATATAACGCAATAGCGTCATCGCGCTAGACGTGAGCTAGCACTAACACCACATATCAACATCATATATATATATATATATATACACACACACATATAATATATATATATATATATAATATATTATATAATAATATATATATATAATATATATAATTATATATATAATTTAAATTATATTATCATATATATAATATATATAAATATCACATATATAATACTGAGAGATGATACTTTTCTTATCTTGATTAATTATAAGAAACAGTAATTATTTTTTATAATTCTACAGTTAAGTTTACCAACTTACGTGAGTTAATAGTGAAATTTTCCGAGAGTATATTTGAGTCACAGTGATAGGGACTGCTCGTCGCGGTAGGGTAAGCTCTATCCTGGGCTGATATCCTCTGTAGTGTTGCGTATTCTCCTTATATTATATATGTATGAAATACTTTGCTTTTTTATATTCAAAGGCCAAAAGACTTGACCCTCAATACAATAATTCTCTTTAATAAATTTACGTGTATATTACAACACAGTTATGACCCACGTTATAACTCTGGCAAACAGCATAATTTACATATCATTATTATTACATATAATCATTCTCAATCCTATATCTATAATCTATTAATTACTATTTATTATATTATCCTTTATCGTCTCAATACTATGAGAGCAGTTTAATTGATATTATCCTTTCATCTTTATCTTTGTGATCTTTCTCATACAAAGGTTTTCTCTCTTAGTATCTATATTATATATCTTTATACTTTTTACTCTTTATATCTTTATCTTTATCTCCTCTCAATCAGTACCTCTTTACTTTTCTTTATCTTTCTTACTCTTTTCTTCTATCTTTATCCTTAACTTTAATCTCTTTCTTAGGTGTCAATGCTGGAGAGGCTTTGTGGTACACTATACTACTTGTACTCCATAAACTTTTCGACTTCCTCTTTTGCTAGATACAGGGTCCCAGTGTCTGTATATTAATTTTTCTGCGAACAATTTTTCTATAGCTTTCACGCACTTTTTTCGCTGTGTCTTCCCTTCTTCCTTTCTAGTCACCATTGTCTCGTTCTGTGATAATGTTCGTTGTGTTGCTGTTCCTGTCCCCCCCCCTTGAAAAAATTTTTTAAAATTTATCTCACTTTAAAAATTTGCTATTCGCGGAAACGAATGAACGTCATTTTGACGCTATATCCAATAATCAGCGCGCGTTTATAGTCCATGTTCGCTAGTCTACACTCCAGTTTAAATACGATATGAGTCAATTGAAAGCACTTTCTTTCGTTATCTTCTGTATGCTTCTACACTGTAAATATAATTTGATATCATGAATATATATTGGAGTCTTGTGTGATTATTAAGATTTTCTTTGAATATATTTTTGTATATCGAATATGTTAGAATTTTATGTTCTGATATAGATATTATATTATATAATTTTATATATTATAATAATCTATTATTAAGTTGGTAATTTATGATCTATTAATTAATATACATAAATTATAGTTGATATTAATTGAATTAATTATATAGATATATATAACTGTAGTTATTTATATTATTATTATATAAT
>JABUQX010039082.1:10000-24444 GCA_015478945.1 Trachelipus rathkii
AGAGAGAGAGAAGAGAGAGAGAGAGAGAGAGAGGAGAGAGAGAGAATAAAATTGTTTTATTGCTCGTGTCAGATTTTTTGAAGCAAAATGATGTACTGGTTTTAACTCTTATTTATGTACGTTTTTTATATATTAGCATTGTTTAAGAAGCGAGGCGATAATCCATATCTTGGAACATAGCCTCGCGTTTATTATAGGAATTTATCGAGTGGCAACTCTGAAAGTGAGTAGTTTAAGATCTCAACATACTGAAAATGATCCATGACCGATTCACACAGGTTTGTATCTCACCACAAATGTTGCCATAAAAATTCTGATATCAATGATCCATATATTCAATTTTAGTATATAATTATGATATTACTTGTATCATAGAGATTATTGTAGAAACATATTTATTAGTATCTTCATATTTTCACAATAGACAAAATAACACTTTGGAAGTTTTGATATTTTACTTTTTCCATATTTATAGATAGATTGGGGGAGGTGCAAAATTATTTAACAGTTCTTTTTGGTGGAATTTAATATTAATATATAATATTATTATTATTATTATTTATATTTAAATTATTATATTAATTATTATATTTAATTATTTTACATTAATTATTATTATTAATTATTTATTATTATTATTATATTATTATTCATTGTTATTTGAGAGTTAAAAATTTAGTAATATTTATAGGAGTTTAATTATAGTTATTGTATCATTAATTGATTATATTAAATGAAATAGTTAATATTTAATTATATTATTATTTATTATTAATTATTATTATTTATTATTATTATTAATTATTATCATTATTATTATTAATTATTAATTATATTATAATCATTATTATTATAATTTATTAATAATTCAATAGTAATAATTTTATTTATATATTTAGTTATTATATTATTGTAGTAGTAGTAGTAGTAAGTGACGGTACTAGTTTATGGTTAAAGAATATAATGTATATATGATATATTAGGTGGTGTAATTAAAGTATTTCATGCGTATTTACTTTATAGTATTATAGTATAGTTTATAAGTATATATTAAATAAAATTTTTATTGAATATACATATATATATTTACTAAAATAAATATGCAAATTATTATTGAAATATTTTATTAATATATAAATTTATTATAGTACATAAATATTTTAATTAAACTGTCATAGTTAAAAGTATGAATTTTCATTTATATATATAATATCTTTATAATATACTATAAATTATATATTTATATATATCATTGTAACTATTCTTGGTCAAAATATATTATATAAATATTTAAATTACTTATTATTTATTATTAACAATATTTCATAATTATAGGGCCGCCAGATTTCAAAGTTTCAAGTTTTCATTATTTCGAGTTTTCAAAATTTCCAAAATTTCGAGATTTCATTTTCACTATATATTTTACGTTATAGAGAAGGAATCAGAAACGGGGACAAATTAATACACACTCTCTTGAGAAGGAAACTAGCTATAGCAACAGAAGGAAAGAGACCAACATTTCTAATTGAGAGATAGTTCTTCAAACATCAGACATCTATTATATATTATAATGTCTCTAGTCTCGAATCTCTCTGAGCGAGAGCTTTATAGTGTGAGAGAAAGAGGGGATTTCAAGTTAAAGGTATAAATTCCCAATATTACATTCCATAATGATATATATATTTATTTATATATATATTAGATGAGCTGTGAGTAGCTATAAGGATAAAAAAAAATACTCCTAATATTACTAAAAAAAATTAATAATTTAATCTAATTATTATTACACATTATCGTATAAGCTTGAATTACCTAAAAACGGCATATGCGCTTGTAGATGAATAGTATTTTGCATATTAATCTTTATAAGATTATTAGTTTATAATTATTAATGTATAGTTTAATGATATATTTGTTATTATAATAGTATATGACTTTGTATACAAAACCGCAGAAAATATAATACTAAAAATATTAATAATATACCATGTCATACCATAATACTATAAATACCATTTGAAATTTGCAGTCATTTTTGCTAGAGTTATTAAATTATTAATATAAGTACAATATATACATATATATATATATATATATACTATATCAAAATATATGATGAATTATAGATTAAATTTACTGTGCAATCGATAATTATTATATTTAGTAATATAATATTTATTTATGTGTTATAATAAATAGTCGAAAATTATTATCTACTGAGGTCTAAGTATAGTTACAAAATAATTTAGAGTCTACCTCAATTCACCTATATTACATATAAAAAATAAGAAGTTTATTACACAAATTAACCTATATAGACATTGAATAAATTACGTTATTATATGAGCCTTCACTATGAAAGTGATAAATATTTTTATGTTTCTATTTATCCTAATTAGGAAGATACATGAGTTGGAGTTCGGTCATGAAAATACATTAAAAATTTAAATATAAATAATAAGTAATGAATATGTGAAAAGTGAAAAACTAATATATTTTATTTGTATTACATAAAATATACTATATATTTACTATATATATACATATTATTAGAGAATAATATAATATTACACGAGAGAGAGAGATAAAAATAATATATAAAATATAATTAATATTAATTATAATTATAATTATAATATTATTATAATTTATAATATTAATTATATAAGTTAATTTATTAACTATTAATTAAAATTTAAATTATTTAATTATTAAAATTATTATTCTATATATATAATAATTGCACATTATTTCAATTTGTCATACTATTGCTAATATTTTATCCAAGATATATCTATTATTATTATTATTATTATATTATTATATAATTATTATTATATATATAATTAAATATAATTATGCATGTGATAATCACTAAGTGAGTACTAGAATACTAATTAAATTTATTAAAATAAATTACTATTATATTATTAATTTATTCACTATCTTTATTATTATAAATAAAAGGATATTAATAAATAATTAACTAATCTTCGTTGTTATTATTACTCGTATTTTTTTATGTGAGTGATTTTCATATTAATAGTGATTTATTTGATGATACAGAACCTCCAAATACATTTTTTTAATTTTTAAATAAAATTATTGATAACTAATTTTTATTATTATTAATATTATATTTTATAGTATTTAATTATTTACATTTTAATTATATTAATATTATTAGATCATAAATAATTTATTATTTATTATTTATTAATTATATATTATATTATTTATATTATTAAAATTATTATTCATATATTATATTATTATTATTAATTATTCTTATTTTTTTTGTTATTTATTATATAGCTATATATTACTTAGTTATTATTTAATTTATCTTATTTTTGGTAATTATTATCTTAATTGCTAACCAGTTATTTTCACATAAAATATTTTATAATATAATTATTAATAGTTTATTATTATAAATTTATAATATACTATACCTCAAATATAAACTTTAATGATTATTTATGAATTAATTTTCTGTATTATTTATTATTAATTATATTATTATTATTTATAACTTATAACTATTTATTTAATTAATATATATATTTAATCATTAATATTAAACTAATATTAAAAAATTAAATTTAATTTATCATTATAAACATTGTTATATAAAATACTATTTGATTCGTATATAAAATAACGAATAAAAATTATTATTAATTAATTAATATTATATATTATAATTATAATTATTTATAATTATTATTAATATATTTATTATTAATTATTATTATATTAAATTAAATTAGTCTATTAAGAGAATTATATAATATTATTATTCTTTATTTATGATAAAGTCTCTCTGAAAAATACCATACCTTTTCCTTACAAAACTAATAATTGTGAATTATGCTGATTCAGTGATAAATTATTATTTGATCAAGATCATAACAAATACTTGATTTATTATTACTTAATATATATTCTCTGTATCTATTCATTAAAACACGAAACAAAATATGCAACAATAATATACAATATAAATATTTAAAAATATGTATTAGAAGGCTCGAGAAGAATTTATCATTATCTTTTGGAGAAACTCTAATAATTTATTTAATTTATTTAAGTTATTATTATTATTTCACTTTATTCTATTATGTTCATCCATTATTATATCTAAAGTCAATATAATACTCCTAACTATATGTCCATAAATTCATTAAGAACTCTTACCTTTCGAAAATGAAATCGTACTTTTAATCTGGTTATGAATGGTTTGAACTCTCATATACACTTTATTATTATCGATATGATAATTATTGAATTATAATGTGAGTAAAGCTTGCTATAACTATAATCATATCTCAGTCTATTTATTAATACTTTGTATTATTTTATATAAGTGTTTTGTTTAAATATTAAATTCTTAAATTATTAAATTACTCAATTAAAGATTGCTAAATTTATTATTTTTTATTAATAATTTCATTTCTTTTTTATTTTTATTGCAATTTCATCGTATTATTATTTAAAAATAAAAATTATTCAATGATAATATCATATTAATTATCATTATCATTATTAATTATTATTAAATAAATATTATTATTAAATTAATAAATTCTTACGAATTTTATTATATATAATTGTATTAATTTATTCAAATTAATTAATTAATTCTAATATTTTACTTAGAAGGTTTTATCATTTATTATTATTATTCTTATTATTATTATTATTATACATTAAAATAATTGTTAATTAATGTAATTATTAATATTCAATTAAGGATTTATATTATCTTACTTCTATTATTATTATTATTATATATTATTTATATATATATATATTAATTTTTATTATTATATTTAATTATTATATTTATTATTATATTTATATTAAATTATTATTATTTATAATTAATATATATTAATTATTAATATTAATTATATATAATTATATTTTTCATTTTATTAAAATATATCAATAATTCATTGTTATTAAACATATTATAAATTAATTACAATATACAATATACAATTTATGTATTATTTAATTATTTATTATTATATATTATTATTATAATTTATATTATTATTATTATATTTTATAATAAAAAAACTTATCAAAATTATCAATTATCAATATTATCATTATTCATTATCATTAATTATAATTTATTATTAATTATTATCTATTATTAAATATATTATTTTTTTATTATTATTAAATTGACTATTATGCATGACCATCTAATCTAATGCTATTCTTTATTATTATTATTATTATTATTATTATTATTATTATTTATTATTATTAATTTACTCTACGTGGTCCTGCTGTAATTATTATTAACCTCTTATTTATTGATAATATTAAAACGTTTTTGTCAGCTGTATGACGGTGATCACAAAGCAGCTCTTATTAATCATTAATTATTACTCTCTTCATATATTATTCAGGATATATTCTCTATATTTATTATGATTTAATTTTACTCCATTATTATTCCATCGGTAGTGTGCAATTATATTTATTCAGACTAGTGTTATATGCAAATATTTATGTAATCATGTATTATTATTGATTATTCCTTATATATGTGGAGGAGTTATAATTCATATTAAATTCTCACTTATTCGATTATTAATTTTACCATGAACCCAAGCTACGAAAATTGGGACGGGCAATAGCCCAGACACAGAACTTGGACTAACAATTCCACACTAAAGAATAAGGTATATAAATCCACCAGGAAAATACTAACCGTTGGCGTGGCTGGTGCAAGGGAGTTTAGGATATCAAATTACAAAAGCTTTGAATATTATAAAAAAGCGCTGCATGGCCAAGAGCAGTCCAAATTATCTACACATCAATTTCTCACTTTTTCAAAAATTTATACGTTCCAAAAAGAGTTTCTGCACTCTTGCCAAAAAACATCTATAATGATTTCCTCAAATTGATTTGGGCTACTCACAAATATTAATCTTGATATGCGGTGGTAATGAGCGAGACTGTTCTTAAATGAACACACATACAAGAAAGATACATTCACCATTACCCACCACAGGATACTAACTTGGTGCAGGATATACATATTTGTCGAAGGAACAGCCACCGAAAATTTTTAGAGAGAACACAAGATAGAAGGGTGTGGTGAGAGTCTCTCAGTCTTTTTTATTAACATAAAAAAATACTGAGGCATATACTCCTGTAACACATCTCAAAAATCTCACGCAAAT
Organism: Trachelipus rathkii; assembly: GCA_015478945.1. Lineage (NCBI taxonomy): Eukaryota > Metazoa > Arthropoda > Malacostraca > Isopoda > Trachelipodidae > Trachelipus > Trachelipus rathkii. Next base: position 16,210 of record JABUQX010039082.1, read on the forward strand.
TCTTCAGCAAGGAGTCACGCTAACTCCATATTTAAGCTAAATACGAATAAATCTATGAGGAGCACGAGCATTCGAGTTGAAAAACAATCCTTCAATATGGTAATATGGGATTATAATAACACGTAACAACAGTCTCAATAAAATCAAAAGGATCCGTATATTGATTAAACAGTGCAGAAATAGTTTGAGAGACCAAGATTTTCGCCTTCTTGAACTACATTCGCGATCGAAGTTAATCAATTGAATTAAAAGTCGTTAACATTACTTGAATAATATAACTGCAAAACATCACGTTGCAGGTACAGACAATAGCATGAAAGAAGGCTTACGTCAAGTAAGTTGCTGGGTGACCTCTTTAGCAAACAATATCGCTGGATAGGTAGGAGCAGTCAATAAATTTAGTCCCTCTTCACATAGGCCAGCAATAAAGCGCTAGTGACACAAATGTAATGTGAAGTAGCTCCCAATCCCGGCCCTCTGAGTAAATAACATACACTTTAAGGCAGTAGAGTCGTCCACGTAAGCGGGCGGAAATAAATTCTCCGCACACAAATAATAATACACAAAATCATGATAAACGATATAACAAGCTTATTACCTATAACGTTAACTATGAGAGACCAAAGTTTCTGGAGTAATCTAGAGGTTGATATCAAATCATATATATAATTTATATGTATAAATTATTAATTAAATAAACCAATATATATATCATTATATAATACTTATACTCTATACCTGTTCGCATATCAAATAAACATGACACATTAAATATAATAACACGATATAACAACTCTATTATAGGCCTATATATAGTATAAAAATTAATTAAGGTACTTATATAGTACAGATGTAAATAATTAACAAATACATCAAGATTTATTTAGAAGTATAGATAATAAATTATGATAGCAGCTTGAATCTATTTCATCATATATACAAAACTATAATCACTTAATGATATAATTGCATCTACTTTTTAATATCAAAAATTTAGGACCCAAATATAAATTGTGAACACACACAAAATATACTAGTGTTTAGCAAGCTTGATTTATTTATTTATCATTTAAAAAATTGATCATCAAAATATTATAGGGCCAAAATAAGGATTAAAAATATCCATTGGGTTATATTAATACCATCACTGGTATAATAAGAAACATATCTAATATTTTAATGAACTAAAATATTACCTGGAGAAGTCATATAATGTCTGGTAAGTATGACTCAATTTATAATATATTATTTTAAAATCATTATATTATAATATAATTAATTAGAAGATACTATATAAAACAATTATAAAATTGTTTTGGAAAAAGTAAAAGGAAAATATATATAATACATATATATAATAATACTATATGTATAAATTTAAGCTAACACGTATATGAAAGACTTACACAAATACATCAACTTGGGAGTACTTTATTAAATTGATTATAGTCATAACAAATAAAATAATCAAAATATCACGTTATAGACAATAAATAAATGAAAATAATATTAGAAAACGTAGAGAATAATATTAAAATATCATTATACATCAAAGAGTAAAAATTTATGGCCTATTGCGACAGAACCTTAAAATTATTACTTTTCTATATATCTTATAAATACTAGTATATAAAACAAAATTGTTAAAAGCCTAGAACTCTCAGTATATCAATAACATCACTTGATAATACCTATTTATTATGTAAAATATGTTGAAATTGAAAATGGTATATATTTACCTTTTATCCTTACTAAATATTTGGATTACATGTATTCAAAAAAAGTCAAAAGTGGGCATATACGTAAACTTACATATAAATAAAAAAAAAATAATGTGATATTCGTACCATACCCAAGCACATTTACAAAATTTACAAAATAATTGCCGACATAATTGCCTCGTCCCTAACAATCTATATTACTTTTAAACATACCTCTATTTTTACCAACTGGTGCGTTTTCGCCCCAGGAAATTTTTAAAAAAGTTTATATCGTGTCAACGTCTGCTCATAAACAAATTAAAAGACGTGGTAAACTTATGCCTTAAAAACTATAGAAGAACCGTATATCAATAACATACAATTAGCAAATAAATATAACATTGAGTGTAGGTACTTGTATTAATATACGAAATATAAGCTAACTAAATTTAAACTTAACACTAAACGAATAATCTTATTAAACTTTAATATACGATCAATTTTGTGATTTTAGGTAAGAACAGATCAAACAACTGAAGCCCTTGTTTTGTTTGAACTTTTAAATAAATATATGAAATATATAGAAATATAATAACATTATTCAACTTAGCTGCATATATTTTCAATTGGATCTTATTAACAAAAAAGCATTTCGATACATACGAATTAATGATATACTACTTATTATATTTAGCAAAATGAAATAAGATGGGAATTGAGGGAACACATAACTACAAATGGCTTAGAACATAAGTGCAATGATCGAAGGTTATCTCGGATGGTTAAAAAAATAGGTAGTAACTATGCTCGAGAAAGCACTTTCAAATAACATTGCGGTGCTCCACAAGTGATAATCTAATTCTTGGCGCTTTATTATTATTTTAGTTTTTTTTTTAATAAAAAGTTCACGAAAGGATTGTAATAACTTGCAATTTAACGAGAAGGGGAACTTCTCTAGGTAAATTTCTACCTAGATACCGAAAACCACAAACGCGTGCCAATGCGAACTTTTATTATATCATTCCGTCCTCTCCTAAATTGTGGACTGTCTGCAACCGTTGTTGCCACGGTTAGCGGCATTATATTATTTATATTATATACCCAATGATCTGTTAATTCACACGACTCTTCGCTGCTGGAATCAAAGGAAGTGAAAATGTAGACTAATTTCAAAATATTAATAAGGGATAAAAAATCCCGGTCCACATGGCTGCTCAGTAAAAACAGTAGACGCAGTTAAATAAGATCACCATTGGGTACGATTATAATACCAATCTTCATTTCAACTTTCAAAAAAAAGCTCACCATGTAGCAATATATATTTAGCATAAAATTATCAGCTGATAATTTCAAACCAAAAAAATTAATTTCGGAATCACCTGCACAGAGTCATAAATGCTAAAATACTTGGAGTAACAATAGATGAAAAACAATACATTTTTAAAGAACATCATTAACATCCTAGTGAAGCAAACTAGAAATACAATGTAAATTTTCTAATTAGATTGATATACTGAAGAAATATATATGGAAAGCACATATACACCCACATCTACTAAATAGTTGTCCTTCCAGTTTAACGGCATAAAGCTAGCAAATCAGCTAGTAAATTTGGTTATTTTGATGGCAAAAACGTTTCATCCATCTGCTAAGTCGCACTAAAAAAAGAACTTCTATAGCAACAACACCTTTACATTTAAAAACTTAAATATTACAAATTTGAAGACGCAACTAAAACTCTCTCTCTAAAAGGAAACTGCACAAGAATAATACAAAAACAAACTCTGTAACTCCCTAAATAATCTAACTTTCACATAATAATCACATTCGAAGAGTAATAAAATCTAAGAAACACCTTCGATATAAATCCTCCTCTTTATAGAGTAGAAAAAAACAAGACAAACAGTTAGTTAGAAATGTGGAGGGAGGGCCGGAATTTCCCACGGAAATTAAAAAATGAAGGTTCAATTAAATCATTTACAAATAACCTCAAAAAAATCTATATTAATAAGTACTTACATTATTACTATTTTTCTTTTCATTATTATTATTATTATTATTAATTATTATTATTATTATTATTATCTACTTACAGTTATTATTATTATTACTTATTATTATTATTAATTAATTATTATTATTATTATTAATTATTATATTATTAATTTTATTATTATTATTATTATTATTATCTATTGTATATGTTTTTAGTAATACACTATTTTTACATCAAAATCATTGGTGTAAATGAAACTATTTACCTGAATAACATCTTTTAAGTATTAAAAATTAAAATGATGGAAAATATTATTATTAATATTATTTTTAATATTGATTTTTTAATATTATTTTAATATTATTATTAATATTATTATTAATATTATTATTAATATTATTATTAATATTATTATTAATATTATTATTAATATTATTATTAATATTATTATTTTATTATTATATTAATATTATAACTAAAAAATTCTTTTTAATTTTAATTTGATTATTATTTTCGTCTTAATATTATTAATTAATAATATATTAATATTATTCATTAATATATTATTATAATATTTTTAATATTATTAATATTTTATTATTATTAATTATTATTATTATTATTATTATATTATTATTATTATTATTATTATTATTATTATTATTATTATTATATAATTATAATTATAATTAGTAATTATAATTATACCATTAATAATTATCAATGTAATTGTAATTGTGAATTTGTAATTGTTGACTGTCAATTAATAATTGGTGAATAATAATTGTAATTATAATTAGTAATTATAATTTTAATTATAGCATCATAATTGTATATTATTGCTATAATCATAATTATAATTTTATAATCATAATTATACATTATATATTATTATTATTATTATTTATTATTATTATTATTATTTTATTATTATTAATTATTATTATTATTATTACTACTACGTAGTGATACTTACTACTTACTTACTACTTACTAACTACTAACTACTACTAAACTACTACTACTACTACCTACTACTATAATATATATAATAATAATTCAATAATCATAATAATAATAATACATAATAATAAATACATAATAATAATAATAATAATAATATAATAATAATAATAATAATAATAATGAATAATAATAATAATTAATAATAATATAAATAATAATACGTATAATTTATTATAATTATTATTAATTATTATTATTATTATTATTATTATTTTATTATTATTATTATTTTTTGTAAGTAGTAGTAATACAATAGTAGATATAGCAGTAAAAATTTATATCAATGGCAAAGTTATTTCATAAAGTAGTAGTAAAAAGTTCTGGCAATTGTAAAAATAATATTAAAAAATACTTTTTTTTAAATTATATATAAATAATTAAAAAAATAAAAAAAAAAAAATAAAGCAAAGAAAAATTTTTAATTGGATTTTTTTGCGATTCAATTTTCCTTGTCATTTAATTAATGGTGAAAAATTAATTCAAAAACTTTCCTCGTTCTAAGATATATAAAAAGCCAAACTTCTCTTTTCATTCGAGAATCAATGGAAAATCCCGTTTTCCCCTTCAGCCTTAATTATGGGTGATAATAAATTCTTATCAAACCTTTTGAAAAAAATATACAAATCTATTACCGATTCTACACACAACAACGAGATTACGTCAGCGCGTGAGCTCGCGCGCGCGCACACAATAGACAGCACCACACAATCACCCATCTTCTGCACAATCTGCGACACACACATAATATTATATATATTATACTATAATATTATATATTAATTATTATATATATATATATATATATATATATATAATTATATATATAATATCAGTGGGCGTATATATAGTAGGCGGCGGAGTAGGGTAGTCTTCGCTACCCAATATTTTTAGGTTTTAAAAATAATTTGAATTAAATTGTAAAAGTATACTAAACTATTAGTTTTATTTTATATTCGAAGGTTAAAAAAAAAAGAAGCGTGGTTTTCCATCAATAAATTAAAAGAAAAACAAAAACAAATTTTTAATAGCTATAATATAATAATTGAATTCATTTTAGCAAATTCTCTAGCTCCTACTCTGATCCTTAATTCGGAAGAAGACATATATGGAACCCGCAAGGGATCTTGTATCTCGGAGACTTGATCCGACATGAGCGGCCGCGAGTACGAATGACGCGTCATTTCCCTACGGTCAACTTATAATGGAGGCGTCGGGCTTCGTGCTGATCCTAGATACTATAATATCGATAATATATATGACATTGACTTTTCGGTTCTCTAGATCTCCCCGTAAATAGTACGAAATATGTGGCTTGTGGCAGTTTCTTCTTCTTCTTGTGAAATTTTAAGATTTTTTTTTATTATTATTTTATCTTCTGAATATTAATTTTTAATATAACTTTATTTACAGTGTAGTTATTATTATATTTAAATAAATTAATGAATTTGTTAATGGAAGTAAGTTGGTAGATTTTATATTAAGAAAAAAACGCTTTAAAAGCTATCTATCTATAAAACGAAAGCTCTATTTTAAAAAAAATGATAAGCCTCTAAGAAATTACTCATTGGAATGTGATTTAAAATTAAGTGGTTTTTGGTAAATATAATGAAAAACAAGCTTTTCATACAATAAATAGGTATAGTGAGCATTATAATTTAAAAATGTTTTTTCGATGTTTTCGTTAGCTATATATAACTATATATATATATATAATTAATATATATATTATATATATATATATATATATATATATAGTATATATTATATATATATACTTATACTACTTACTTATATTATATATATATATAGGTATTTATATAAACTCTGCCTACCCAAGTGGTTTTTTTTTTAATGCCAACACTGATATATATATATTATATATAACTAATATATATATATATAATATATTATCTACATATATATTAACTCATTCTATTAACACATCTGAAACTATATACTATTATATACTATATATACTATAGTATATATTATATATTTAATTTTCTGAAAGGACTTAAAGATAGGGAGTAGAAAAATTTTTCACATCAAGCACATTTTCAGCAATAATGATCGTCAGGTGGCAGAAACCTGTACTTAATATCGAACAAGAATGTAATGTGGGAAAAGACAAAGTTTACGCTCTACAGTACGCATTTGGGAGACTTTCATTCAAGTTTTTTTTTTTTTTTTTTACTTTTCTATTTTTTAATTTCATAATTCGAAAAAATTTCCATTGCCGAACTTATGTTAAATTTTAAGAGGTTATATTTTGTGAGTACAAAATCATTAAACGTAAGATACATAAGAGTTTGATTGAATGATATTCTCTCCCTGTCAGTTACATTTCCAAACAAGGCCGCTCATATATGAAGATGAAGGCATAACACAATTGCGTGAACAAACAGAAAGTCTGAACGAGCCAATCGAAAGAACCCCAGCTCGATCGACGGTCTATCCTTCTGTTAACTATCGACGTTTCCTGGCTGATGATTCGCAGCGGTTTACCCCACGGCACAGTGTCTAACCAGAAAGTGTCTTACAATTTAATTCAAATCACATGTGAGTCGCATGTTGGACGGTCATCAGCTAATTGGCATCGCTATCCGTCAATGGTGTCGTCCACCTATGCGACACACCTTGAAAAAAACTAGGAATTATGAGGAATTTACAAATATTGCCCGATTGGTTTTCTCGCGCTCTTTTGTTAACCGAAAAATGAAATTGAGGAGACCTTAGAAATTTCGTAACGTAGATACCTCAATGATGAGGCTTTCCGTTTATACAATTGGAGTGTTATGTGAGCAGCGCGGCTGTTCAAAACAGGTTATAATACGGAGCACAGTGGGAAAAAAGATCCTGCTGACATGGCTCTTGAAAGGTTGATTGAGTGAACGAATATTTTTACAACATACTGTATAATGACAACCATTAAAAGGGTGAATACAGATGTTCAGATAAAACAAACAGGGCACGAATCCTATATCCAATTTGAAGAAAATATCAACTTTCAACATCCGAATAAGTTAACAATTTTATATATCTCAATTTTCAATGCAACTTTGGGCTTAAGTTTAAATGCAAGTAATACAATATAGTGTTGCGGTCTTTTGTGAAATAACAATAATATACTATATTATATATAATAATATATATATTATATAGTATTTGAGTGATATATATATATATATATATATATATATATATTATAATATTATATATAATATATATATAATATAATATATATATAATATATAAATATATATATTATAATATACTATATACTATATACTGTTGTCAAATAACCAATATTATATATATATATATATTATATATATTAATAAATATATATATATATATTACCTATATATATATATTATATACATATAGTATATATATATAGTATACTATATTTAGTAGTATATTAATACAATATTATGTGTTCATTAGTATATATATATATAATACCATATATATATATATATACTATATATATATAATATTATATAATATATA
>JABUQX010039083.1:0-7500 GCA_015478945.1 Trachelipus rathkii
AAACTAAAATCCTATAATATAATATATATATATATATATATAATAATACTATTATAATAAAATATATCAAAATCAATTATAATATATTATAAAATAATATTATCATAATATAATGTAATAATATAACATTATATATATATAAACATAATATATATAAATATATATATCACATAAAATCTAAATAAATAGATTTTAATATATATAAATTCTATTACAACATAAATATTAAAAACAACATTTTTTGGTTAATATAATATAATATTACATATATCACTTAATATAATAATATTCATAATATTAAGTTACCTACATAATAATAATACATATACTATAAATAAATTATATATCTAGTATAGTTATACACGATATTATATAGTATACTATAGAAGTATGCTATTATTCCAAATATATTATATATAAATATTATATAATATATATATATATACCGCTATATTATATATATAATTATACTATATATATAGTATATAAGTATATATATCACTAATTAATATTAAATATATATTAGTACTATATATCATAAACCACAGCCCTCCAAAGCCAATTTACAGCACGAGCCGCCATTGGTAACATTTAGCCTCTACAACAATAGGAAAACGTTATTTATCTTTAAGTAAACATCGAGGGCATACCCGAAATTACATAATGTGAGAGCATTTTGTGGATAAGGAAGCCTAGTAAATAAGTTATATATGCTCAGTTTGGTTGAACAAATTGGATCACCAGGAAAAGACCTCATTACAGTAGACACCATCAACTACGAGTGGCGAATACAGACAATACTCCTGTAATTGGGAGCATACCTTTCAAATTGGAATTTACACCTACTTATACTCCCAAAGCAATATCTGGGATTAAATACCTGATGAATCAAGATATTAACTAGTTATTGTTAGACATATTTCGGAAGAACATCTAATCCTGACCCCCATCAATGGTGATGTCGTATACACACAACCAAGGGAAAAAGAATATCATGATAGAGTAGCGAAACCACTACTACCGACCCAAAAGTTTTTCAGCTAAGATAGATTAAGCTCCTCCAACATATCTGACGAAGCACCTGACCTACTGTACAAACAACCCAAAAGAGATACAGAAATAGTGGGACCAGAATATTATCGTTCGCTCCTAGAAACAAATTAAACAACCAAAACCATCATAATGGGTAAAACTAAGCTCACTGATAAAATATCAGAAATTAAAAAAAGGGTGCCAAAGATCGGCCATTAGTAAGTAGATAGGCAAAGAGTGTTCCACGCCATAAACTTGTGTGGAACTTAACTCAACGAAAAGAAAAATACTTATGAAACAAGGACCCGCAAAACTAACAAACCATTACTTATGAGAAGGCGGACATATCAACCCATAAAGAAATCATTATAACCCTCCCCTTTCTAAATATCCCACGGACTAGCTGGGGATTCTGATGGTAGGCGTTACATCCAATCCAACATAGGATAGAGACAACTCAGAAGAACAGTCCAAGTGCCGTAAGAAGACTGCAGAGACCTATTTTGAAAGAGGTAGAAGAATGTTGTCAACAGCTGTAGAAGCGGAATTATTCAACAAGTAATTACACCGTCTGCTCCATGTGGTGCCAATATCCGCAAACCTAGGGCCATACGATATGCATTGATTACCGCCATTAAATAAAATCACCAGAAGGAGACATTTTCCCCAATTCATAGTGAATAGAAAGTAATTCACTCTACAACAGCGTTTCTCAACTTTAAGCCTCGCGACCCCCCAAAAGCAAACGCAAAAGTTAGTAACCTCGCGACCCCAATAATTACCATATATATAATATAATATATATAATATATAGATAATATATACATCAATAATATATATAATATATATATATATATAAAAATAATATATATATATATATAAAATAATACTATATATATATTATCATACATATATTACATATAGTATAATAAAGTAATATAATATATAAATATATAATATATATACTATATATAATAAATATATACCTACATTATATAAATATATAATAATATATAATATAACTAAATATATATAATAATATTATATCCTATATACTATATATAGTATATACTATATAATATATATCTATTATTCCTTTACATCTGATGGAGCGTTGATGCACTCATTGGTGATTTTCTCGCCAAAACTACTTCTCAAAGTCAAGTTAAAGAACTTGATTATAAATAATAATCTGATGGAAACATCCGCGCCCACCGCATATCCCCTCGCGGCCCCCTTTGGGGGCGCGGACCCCCCGGTTGAGAAAACCTGTCTACAGCATGAAATATTCTCGACCATAAGAACCTGGTAAAGTTTTACCAGGTAAAGGACGAAGACAGTGGGACAAAAAAACCTGCTTTTCCACAACTCCTCTTCCCCACTGGGATTCCTGATAAGCCATTGGAGTCAAACAAAGGACCCGCACATTCCACGGGGCATGAGAATGGCTCTACCTCATAACCCATGGACAGAGTTTCAGGTAATATGTATAACGATGTCACATCACATGACTCCTTTATAACACCTTGAAAAAATTAGATAGGTTTTCAGGCTTCCAAGAAACAGGGTTAAGATCAAAACACTGCTAATCCACCGATCACTTCGCAAACAGTGAAATATCAGGATACTAGTTACAAATGCAATTTCTAGATAACAAACACTCCCAGAATCTGATTCCAGCTCCACCAACGATAACGGAAAGTGCGGCAATTCCTGGGATGTAAACTTTTTAACCGTCGCCACATTCCCAGGTGCTCAGAAATGGCAAAATTATTTGAACTACTTAGTCAAAAGAACGTAAAATGGACTACCCCCAATGCAAGTTTTGAAGACCTAAAGAAAAGCTTTGCGATCCTCGTGTATATCTACCTCTGATCGCATCTGAGATGCTTCACCTTTACTATGTATGTAAGATGCAAATCCAATATAGCTGGGCTGTTAGCTCAAGAACAAAATGGGAAACATCGTCCCATTGCTTATATGTCAACAACGTTCTTTAAGGCAGAGCAGAGAACAAGACTAACGGAACGCGAAGTAACCGTCTATTCGCTGGGCGTAAAAACTCTTAAACCATTTTTTATGGAAATCAACGTCTAAATCCATACGACCACAAACCACTACTCATCTGAACAACATGACACTAGTGAACCAAAGAGTAGCTCGAACATTAGAAGAAATTAATGATATAGATTATGAACTAATCTATATCCCTGGGAAGGACAATATCATCGCTGACGCCTTGTCACGATCACCTGTTCCTGACATGAAAGAAGAAGACATAAAGGACCAGAAACAGATCCCTGCTGGATATGCAGAACTTCAAATGCCAGGAGGGGGAGATTCTTGTTCCAGAGTTTCAGTAATGGCTTAATGGTAACACAAGAAAAACATCAAATAAATTAAGAGAAGGGGTTGTGCAGGAGTTGATAGACAACCGGCAACATACAAATTACCAAATGGAATAAACGAGTAAATCTCCCATTATGCAAAACAACTCGTCTCACGAAAGCATCACAGACAACTCCCAAATGTCAGCCAAGAAGCTTTTGGCTAGCATCTTAAGGCTAAAGCTATTGATATATTATGAAATAAGTAGACCCTTCCAATTGGTTGTCAACAAACGCACCTCACGAGTCTGTGCTTATTATGTGGCGAGGATCCATACAACTATCAGTGGAACTAGTCGTGAAATTTCAAACCGTCTAGCACCACAAAAATGATTCAATTGCAGTTTCACGAAACAGAAGTCAGGGAGTTATGCCTGAATAATCCTAAAGATGAGCAATCAAGTAATCATTACCACAAACATGCAGTTGACAAAGATCACTAAACACCGTGGGAAGCGTGCCCAAAACACACATTAGAATACAATCAATTATTCTATAATTGATCAAGAATACAACACATTGGGATGAAATATCCATAACACCAAGAAAATAGATTAGTCAACAAATGAAGTAACAACAAGTTCTTCTACCTGTTAAAAATAATAGGCCTTTGACAGGCAATCTTAAACCGTAATTATCGTTTAAGAAAGATATTTTATCCAAGAACAAGATGTCTCACCTATGTAATTAACCAAAATAGAAGAACACAACTATACATCGTCCTTTACTCGCCCTTAACTAATTTGCATAATGGCACGCACATTAATTTCGAGCATGATAGCAAACAACAAATTACGTGCTTAGTACTAAGGTTAAGTGTTTGGAACCAAAAAGCTAGAATATATGTTATAACATGCTACATCCACATGTTACAAATGTCAAGCCAATAAAAATTGCTAAATTATATTACACCAACCAACATAAAAAATTATCAAACTGATTTTCCACTCTAAATTGTGCTATGGGATCTTGCATATACCACGCCAAAACCTAGAACAAGGAAATAATTATGCATAGTTATGGTAGACCACCACTCAAAATGGATCGCTGGCAATTCCCATACCTAAAAATAAAAAGAGGTGTAAGTCGAGGTAATGGATTTCAACAAAATATGTTACCATATCTCCCAAACATACCAAAGAAAGTATTGACAGATAATGGTCGGGAATTCATCTGCCCAGAGTTTGAAAGAAATGCTTCAACTTAATAATATACGACACATTTTGACACACACTTACACCTCCTCATCAAATCGAGCTGTGGGAAAGAATTTAAATAGAAAATAAATTCAGGACTTAAGATATGACATCAAATTACACCTTGTGATCGAGTTGCCAAGAAAGCTATGATATACTAACCATACTGAACATTATCAATTAGGCTGTCCCTTGTGAATATATTCCCAAAAACACACACACCCAAGCGCTATCTTGAGAACTAAGATAATATTGTGTGCCAACCAGGACATTCACTCATTATCAAACCATTAATCAGTTTGCACCACAAGTAGGTTAAAAAATACATTACCTGTATTTGGCTAACTAACAATTTCCGTTCATCCGTTACCGCTGGGGCCTTATTGAGGTAATAAGGTTAATGAAATAATGATACTTATGCTTAAATCAATTGAGGGAAAGCAGTACAAAGTCCATCATCGCCAATTACGAAGTGTGTTACAACCACCGTCATCTATTAGAGAACAAATGAATTATTTCAAAAATGGCTATAATTTAATCCGAACCTGCCTTACCCCTTTCGAAAAACCCAAAGACTAGAGAGAAACAGCAAATTTTTCAAAATATATGATTCTTTAGTCATACTTGCATGGGCAATTGGAAAAGAAGGCATTAAATTGTTTTATAAAGTTTTTACCTCAGATTTAACCCAGATAGGAAAGACGGACGTGGTATTTGGATTATTAATGACTAGTGGCAATCTTCCAATCCTTAAGATCTAACTTGGACATTTCGTCGCTTTCGTTTACCAATTCATCTCCCATGAAAACTGTCTTCTAGTCCCCTCTCTCTGATACAGTCCTGCTCCAGGGCGTCCAAGAATGCGAATGATTAAGGCCCTCTCACCTTCCCATTCCCCTTACCTGGAATTAGTGTGAAGGGACCCACACCCTACATTATTTGTTGTAACATTGAAAATCAACCTATAATCATTCCATAACGCAATGACTTAAAATTTGATCGAATTGATATAATTCTACTTTTCTCTCTATCTTGTTCTGTTATTTTAAAACATCACGTAACATTTTTACTCCCGATATCTTAAAATATCTACCGCTCTACCTGTGATCCATCGAAACTCTTGATTACCCTCCTCTCCTAATAACCTACGTGTTTATGGCGCCATTCTCTCTCCCGCAATCCGCCGATACTCAAAACCTCAAGTATCCGTCCACTCCGTCGCATTAGGCTCCACTATCTGACAGCCATCTCTATTGATGAAAATCCAGATTTGTTCCACTCCCCTAATAATCTCTCAACTATATGATATATCTCACTCTAATATATATGAATAAAAGCTTAAATAATAATACTATAGAATATTATATGAAATAATTATACCATAACTAAATCAGTACTATAAAGTTTAATATTCAGCATTAATATTTACTTAATAATAACAAATCTCATCACATTTCATTATATATATATATATAATATAAATATATCTAATATTATATACTTATTTTTATTTTATATTATATATCGTAATATTTAATTATTATATATAACATAGTAATAAAGTATATATTAGTTATTTTAAAAAGTATTAAATGATGAATATATTGATAAATTGAATCATTTTGTAGAGATAAATCATAATTAATCTTAAATTCAATATAGAAAATTCTCACTATTCACAGATTATTTAGTATACCTATAATAATATAAATTTTAGTGAGAAACTAGTGTATTTCATCGATCAGCATATATAATACAATTATGAATATTTCATAATGGTGGGAGCCTTCCAAGGGATCTTACCCTAAAAAAGAAAAATTTTGAAAGGAAAATTTAAAAATCAACATGTAGAATTCAAAATTTACGCCCTCGTTTCAAAGTTCATAGTCTTGTGATTAGTAGTAAATTCTTGAACCTACCGATAATTATAATAATGAAAAAAAACATAACCTATTATAACCGTACTGTGATTTATGAACCTTCACGCCAATGCCAGATACAAAATATACATTTCTATATACATCTATTAATTATTATTATTATTTATATAATAAAATCAGAGTAATGATAAATAACTACATACAATTCTCCTTGTTATTAATTATTTAATAGATGACCACAAATTTTTGTTTAATGAGAGTATCTTGAGAGTAATTCATTATAGGTTAAATATTATATATTATATTTAATTTTATTTGACATGCTGCTAACATCCAAAAATTATTTAATACATTTTGAATGTCTCATCGTCAATACATAAATATATACTTGAAAATGGGAATTACAAACCTCTTGACAAATTCGAGGACTCACAGCAGGGTAGCAATACCCTTGCACGAACATGCCTCACCTTGGTTAAGGAAAATTTTATCCGCAGAAGGCAACTTAAGGACATAAGAATAAAAAAATAGGGAAAAAGAACACCCAATTTACATATATCGCTTAACAGGGAAAAGGATATACATTTTAGGAAAACCACCTTCACTACCTTTGCTAAAAGAAACCAAATATTTGGACTTTTCTGAATAACACGAAGTTTGTCGTAAAAAAAGTATGGAAAAAATAACACTATCAGAAAAGGTTTAGAACGAAGATTCGTGCTTTTTCTTTATAGACAAGTGCGCGATTTTGCGCAGCCTCCGGATAGCGTCCAAGGTTCTCCCTGGAGGACAGATAAGCATTTTTGTTCCATGTATTCTCAGGACTGAATTTCATATCATCGATTATTATATTTATAGAATACTCTTCCTGTAAAAGGTATTACACCAAACTGTGCGTGCGCATCGATCTATCGGTTCTGACTACGAGAAGTCCTCGCGTAACGATGTGTAAACTAATGGGGGACGTTTCATTTCCCGTAGGGGAGGGGCGGAGGGAACCCGCCG
>JABUQX010039083.1:15000-25000 GCA_015478945.1 Trachelipus rathkii
TAGTATATAATTTAATATATATATTAATTAAGAAATCAAAAATGCGTATCTTCTCTATTTAACATGTAATGAAAAACTAAAAGGCTTTTTTTTTTATTTCTTTTTATTAATATTTTTCCCTTAAAGATGTTTGAGAATATATTTCAAAATTTTAACATCTGCCGTATTTATCTAGTTTACAAAATATCCATTTTGCTTCTCCAGTTTACAGGCGTTTCTCATCTCTTTAACATTTTCCCTTCTTTAGAACATATATCAAAACATTTCCATTAAAATTACTTGAAAATCTGGAGGTGAAGGAGAACTTGCAATTGATAAAAGCTGAGACAAGTTCTTTAAAATTATTCTATTGAACCTAAAAAAAATAGTTTCAACCAATGTGTACTTTGGCATCTCACATTTGGATGTGAATTATGGATAAGCTAAAAAATTAGGTAAAATCATCCAACTGATCAAACAGGTAAGGAATGATATATGATAGAATTGGCAAGAAAAGGTATGAAAAAAATACATGGGTTAGGTTTTAAATGATTTTTCACTTCTTTAAAATTTCTCTAATAAAAATGAAACAGATACATGCTAGAAGAAGCTAATGAAAAAATTACATAATATAACTGCTCTAAACTGAAAATCTGTTAGGTATGAAAGATGACAATAATTGACCATTAAAAACATAAACTAGTTTGAATATAATTTTAAAAACATTATGATTATGTTAAGGATATGGATATCATAAAATAACATAGGAATACTCAAGACAGAAAGATGAAAGATTGTGAGACGGTCTTATAACATTTGATATATATATAATATATATATAATATATTTAATATTTATATTAAATATATCTATAATATATATATAATATATTATAGATATAATAGGAGGGTGAGGAGGCAGTATTCATATAATATATAATGGGAAGATACGTATATAGCATCCATAATAGACGGATTAGTGCCACTAGAGTATAATACTATATCATATATATTAAATATATAACTATAATGAGAGAGTGTAGTAATATTAATATTATATAGGTTATTTTATACTAATATATAACTATATAATATTATTATATATATATTATAATAATAATAATAAGGTAATATGGACGAGGAGAGCGTGTCGTAAGGCATGTATGGGGACAACTCAAGACATAATATGCATATATATATACAGGAATATAAGTATAATAGTGAATGGAATAGATTATATATTAAATATAATGTGTAAATCCATACTAGAGGGTTAGTAGATAACTATATATACATATAGCGTTTTTATTAATATGTACATCACTATCAATATACATAATATATGAATAGATAATTAGTAGTAGAGATAGTAATACCTGCCGTACAGGTTATACCATATATATAGAGTTGAAGAGGATTCTCGTTCAGTAGTGAGACACATGAGTACATAAATATAATGGATCTAATGGCCGTCATGAATAAGCTAACCATAACTGAGGAAGCCATCATATTATTATATATTATCCTATACTATGAAGATAATTGGTATATTATATATAAGTATAAGATAACCTAAGACACGAAGAGTGACACAATAGACTGTGATTAAAATACAGTTAAAGAGAATTACCTGGTTTTCCTTCCATAATATATTTTTAAGTCACTCCCCTCGCGAAGAATGATTAGATCAGTTGGTATGAATAAATATGATGCAGTAATCACTTTTGTAAAGAAGCGAAGTGAAAAGCTTTTACGATGGAGAGAGACGCTTCATGTCCTTAACAGAATTTAAAAGGAAAAAAATTCCGTTGGAAATATATTCTTTTAATTTAGAATTCTACTTATTCATTTTTAATTAACATGATTTTGCCTATTTCATAAGTGAAATTAAATTTTAGAATAGTAAACTTCGATATTAATATAATATAGTATTATATTATATAAAGTATTTCAGATAAGATTAATAGGTCAGACATTTGGGTAGGAATAGAGTGATGATTCGTAGGTAATATTAAGTAGGAGTAGCAATATAGGGGTATCTTATATATATAATATCGCGTTTATATAACTGTTATTAATAAATTATAGTATACTTAATATGGTTTGTATTAGTATCATTGAGTAAATGAATAGTAGAAATATATGCCCGGAACCTGAAACGGAAGACCAGCCCCTACATTAAAGCGGAAGGATAAGGAGGAAGATGATCTATACAGAAAATGTATTAATTTAGGACAATATATTGAAGTGACCTATAAATGAGAACGTTATATATGAAATAACAAATTGAGAGTCAGGTGCCAACAGTGAGAAGATAGTTGAGATAACATAAATTAACAAACATATAGAATGCCGAGGCGTGAATGTTCACCAGGATCCAGAAAAAGAAGATAAAAGCTATATGGAGTGTGCCCCTGAGAACAAGAGCCCAGCCAGATATTTGAAAAAGAAAATTCCCAATGCTATAGTGAGGTAGAAATATCGTGCGTCGCAATAAGCAGGGGACCTGGGGAGGGAAAAATCGAACAAATGCCTGAACGAAGAGCAAAGGGTAAGTAATCGAAATTTGCACGAGGAGAGTTAGAAATGCCAGCCGTAGAGTTACAACTACCTGAAGAAGAATACCCAGGAGTGATGATAAATCATATAAAAACAGTAAATTAGAGACCTATATGATACTTAGTAGATGTAATAAATATAATATTATTATATATTATATATTAATATATATTATATATATATATATATAATATATTATAATTTTATTATAAAAATTATTAATATATATATATTTAAAATATTTTTAAATATAATTAATATAAACTTATATATATTATATATATATTATAATATTAATTAATATATATATATTATATATATATATATAAATATTATAAATATATATATTAATATATTATAATATATATATTATATATATATATATATAGTTTTATATAGTATTTATATATAATATATATATATAATATACTATATCATTATATATTATTTATATTAATTATATTATATATTAATTATATAATATTATATAATATAATATATAATAATAAAATATATTATATAATATATATATATAATATATATATATATATTAATTATATATATTAATATATTATATAATATAAATTAATTATTATATATATTATATATATAGTAAATTAATATAATATAATTATATATAATATATATTAAATATATATTTATAGCTTTTGAAAAAACTAATTCCAAAAGGTTAAACATTATATGAAGTAAGTTACAGATATCAACGAGAACAAATCATATGATAATATATATATACGGTTTAAATCAATAAGGTCTCTTTCACAAGTTCTAATAGTAATACAGAGGTATATAATATTTAATGTACAATGTAATGTAAGAACTCAGTAACTATTACCCCCATTATTCCCTATACACAAATGTCAGTATGTAATATATATCAACACCTGTGACCTACCTTATTGCATAGCTCATACTTACAATTATATAGTGGTCATCATAATCTATTTAAATGATTAAAATAAACAATGAAATTGTTGCCATAATAATAGGGAATTAATTTAAAATAATCTGTAACACAACAGGCAAAGTTCCGGAAAATAAAAGTTTGCAAATATCAGCTCACACAAATTTGCAACCTTAGTTATATATCCAACAAACTTTTAATTTTCAAAAATTGCCTCAGCGACCATTTGGTATTCCTGTGCGTACCCTTAGAATAGCTACTATTTGCTTGGTCTGACATGCCTCTCTTATAACAGTAGACCTTAATAGAAGCACCGCGATAGAGTATAACACTAACCTACCCTGCCTGGCCTATATATATACTGTTAACACAGCATCCATTATACCCTGTTATCCATCTATGTATATAATATTATAGCGTATTCTATACGTATAGTATTTTCATATATCGCTACTAAGTGTTTATATAACTATGAGTAATCGATCATACTCTACCCTTATGTGAGGTAGACGTTGATGTGAGGAGCTTATATTATTATCCCATTAGATTAGAGCTCTTTTATTATCCTGATACACTTATACTGGTGACTAACCTCTATATTAACTACCATTACCTTGTATATATATTTTATTATATTATAACCAACTTGATTAACTATAGTATATCAATTTATTTTACAGCTAGCGTTATAATAGGCTAACCATTAACATATGATATTATATTATATACGTGCACCTATATATATATATACTACTTTCTTCATAGATATATCTAATATTACCCT
Source organism: Trachelipus rathkii (assembly GCA_015478945.1). Classification (NCBI taxonomy): domain Eukaryota; kingdom Metazoa; phylum Arthropoda; class Malacostraca; order Isopoda; family Trachelipodidae; genus Trachelipus; species Trachelipus rathkii. Next base: position 19,247 of record JABUQX010039083.1, read on the forward strand.
ATATTACATACATCATATGATGTAATAATCACTATATATTTTATATATATATATTATACTATGTCGTAATTATATTACTCAAGTAAATTATATATATCGCTATTATAGCGTCACTCTTAACACAGTACGTACTTAAACTATACTACATAACTCACTTATTCATTATATCCTATAACCTTACTAATATATATATATATATTAATACTCAATGTAATATATATTAATACTATATATATAACTGTCTATATATATATTTATATATATAAGCTAAATATATATATATTATATATATATAGTAGTATCAGTAAGATTTGATACAAATAATTATTCTTATATACGACTTATATCTTATCTACATAACTCACCACATATAGTATTAGTTATAAATAACAATATTATATTATTTGATTTGGAATATAATACTCTGCATACGAATGAGCAAGCGTTCTACGAAAAGTTAAGATATGATAAGAGTAGGGTAAATGAAAAGTTTGAGGAATTAGGAAACACAAGAAACATTATAAGGAACACGCACAATATAATAAGAAAAGGGAAGTAGGTCGAATCATCAATAAAGGCAAGGAAATGGTATCGCCTATGAGCGACAAGAGAACAGGACACGAGTAAGGTGACGAGAAGGAAGAAACCCAAAGAAAGAGTGAACGCTGGAGGACCGTTCAGCGTCATGTTTATCCCATCTCAAGTCCAAAAGCCTTCGATATGTCAAGTTGTCTACCACCCCAGGTACCGAAACATATTACTTTCCGATGCATTTCCAATAGCGTCACCTAAAGGCGCCCAGAGACCATCAGAGACCCTCGCCGCTGCTATACACCTGATACACGGTAATAAGTAAAATCACATATCATCCTCATCGTCCCGTGGGACTCTCCCCGATCTTCTGAGTGAGTTAGCGAAAAAGTCCATACCTTGGGCGAGAGTTGAAGTTCGGCCGTCAAGAGAAGAGGAAATGAAGACTGCACAGACTGCCACCCCACTCGGCAGTGGAAACATGATTAGCTGGTGTTAATTGGTGTAGCCTGCGCTCATCTCACGAACACCTTACAAGATTTTAGACAGAATACAAGTTAAGAGCGCTTTAGACGAATAGTTAGAAGGGATGCCATAAGGATGCCACCGCGGCTCCAGCATTGGTCTATACTCACGGGATCGACTAAGCATACGTGTGCTCCAGCAATGAGGAAAAGTATTTTAAAAAGCGCATGAAGTAAAGTTGAACACAGGACAGGTCGCTCAGCTCAGAAACATACCTCCCTACAAACGCGCGGGAGAAGAATGCCCAATCTTGGCGACCTAGCTAGTATCGTCCACATATAGTTCATAGAATGTACCACTCAATCGATCCCAATGGAAACGCATGTTCCCATTGGGTCGATGACAGGTAAACCATTTGCCATTTTGCGTCGGCGCACTTTGGCACGCACTTAGAGGATAAGAGGTAGGATAAGGGGGTGGGCGGAAAGGCCATGATGGAATTAGATGAAAAAAGGAAAGGAGGCCAAAGCCAGTTGGAGAATTAGCAACAGACCCGTCAGAAAAAGAACGAATAGAGGGGGGAAAAGGCATATGAAAAAATTTGCTCTGCAAGACAGGCTCAAGGAAGTCATAAATTTTTTTTACCAGCATGTACGTGATATCCTAAGAACCGGTCATCAACCCACTTGAATTGTTATAGTGCCAATGCCCACGTTGAGACCTAGTCAACCGGTATTCGAGATGTCAAGTAATTGTATACCATATATACGTTTATATAAGGCCAGTGATACTGACCATTCATATAGAGAGTTATTTCTTACACTACTTCTATCCTAGACAGCTCGATTAAGCATTATCAACGATCCTCTTGAATGTGTGACGCCCTCAACGAGATATACTATAGTTGTATATATCTATATGTATCTCAGCAGTGATTTCCCTTTAATACTAGGCCTATATTGATTTTGTCTTTGTATCCTTAGATCAGCTATTAACATGCACCTACGGTAATTTTAATTTAAGTTTTTTATTTATTTGACTGGAGACTGAAATATATCATTTATTAAATTAAGAATCACACTAATTTTATTACTTATGGTAACATTATATAATATGACAATAATTACTAAAGGCCTCTATAAATTATATATATCACTTATATACTTACCTATTGGTGCCTTAATATATATAATAGTTATATATTTTATCTAACACCGTGTGGCCTGATTCTCATATAAGTGAGCCATTAGGGTGGAGTTTATCCTTGATATACCATACTCACATAAATAACTATATATATATATATATTAATTAATTATTATATATATATAATCAGGTGGCGACTCCAAGTACTTTTATACTCGGGCTCTCTCCTCTCCTCTCTCTCCTCTCTCTCTCTCTCTCTCTCTCTTCTCTCTCGTCTCTCTCTCTCTTCTCTCTCTCTCTCCTCTCTTCTCTCTCTCTCGTCTCTCTCTCTCCTTCTCTCTCCGTGTTATATAATATATATATATATTATTATATATATATATATTATAATATATATTATATATATACTATTATATATATATATATATATATAATATATATATATATATGGAGAGAGAGAGAGAGAGAGAAGAGAGAGAGAGAGAGAGAGAGCCAAAAATATTCACATATAATATTTTCTTTGAATTCTTATATATTTTAAAAGTTTTGCTTTGAATTTCCACGTAGGATTTATGGTTAGCTATTGTATTTCATGTTTTTTTTTTATTTAATTCTTTTATATTTTACTATTATTATTATATTATATTTTATTTTATTATTTTATTATTTAATATTTATTAATTTCTTTTTTATTTTTATTTATTTTATTAAATAGTGTCTGTTAATTCTTCATACTTATATTCGTAACAACTGCACGTCTCTTTCCCATTCCTTCTGTCGTACCCGCTCTTTTGCAGAAGCGGACTTGCCACGTTTTATAATCGATTGAAAATATTGCATCTCATTACCCAAATAGCTATCGATTCTTACCTTTTTGGTTTAAATTTTGCATAATTCATGATCATGTCAATTATGTAATATTTACTTAAATATGGCTAATTTTTCGCAAAAAAAAAATTAGAGAATTTTATCGTAACTTTATGAAATTTAAAAAAGATCGATCTTTTATATAATGATAATCAGGCTAAGCCAAGCCGCCCGAGTGTAGGTCGAGTATACCTATATTAGGGAAAAAACTTACTTTTCATTGAAAACATCAATATTATATATATATATATATATATATATATATATAATAAGCGAGGATTCTCTAACAGAAGAGAGTGGAGATAATATTATACTATATATATATATATATATATATAATAATATCTATATATATAATATATTTATACTATATATTATATATATATAAGATATATTATATATATATTTATTGCGACCGTTATTTTTTAATAATTTAAAGTTTGAAAAACACACACACACACACAAAAAAAAAGAGAGACATGGCCTTATAACCGGTAGGAAGCATTTTAAAATATTTATATTGCATTATCTTTACATCCTTTCTACCCATCGTATTAAATTTTTAAAAATATTTATATATATAATATATATATAAGGGCTTAATTATATATATTATATATATATATATATATATATATATAATCTATTATATAATAATATATATATATATATATATATATAATATACTATAATATATATATGTATATATATATATAATGTGTAGCGAAAGACAGTTGGCCCATAGTCTCAGCGCAAGAATCCTGTCGGACCAAGATACAGGGATCTTCAAAATTCTCTGCCCCCCCACAACCACAAAGAAAATTGGTGTTACCTAGTAAGGCAAGCGTTGTGCGGCCGTCCGCCGCCGCCGCGAGAAATCATTTACAGGCAGTCTATACCACTCTAGCTGCTTTATTCTCCTTCTACTCATTATGAGCACACTTTTTAGGCTTTGCGTGCAGCCTACTTCTAAAAGCCGGTAAAAACATACGAAACAACCCTGCAACCTGGAATTAAAATGTCCAAGTATCACAAGATGTAAAGAGAAAGCATCCGCATAAACTGCAATAGATGCCCAACAGTGGATACGCAGAACACTTTCCCCTTTCACAGACCGCACTAACTTACCTTCAAACAGATATGGATCATGCAAGTCTAGCGCTCCAACACAGTAACCCCCACAACCACATCACGGCAAACAAACCCACACACAAACATTTACAATTCAGCACAAACTGACTACAACAAACAAAAAATAAGAAATAAAGTCTTCTTTAAAGTACAACACAAATATACACATAGCCATAATACAAGAAGCATCCCACCTACCCGAAAATTATCCAGAACCAAAACTCCTACTGGCAGATGTCATCTTAACTACCGAAACCCCTAAAAATACAACTCTACTTACTAATAATACACAACTCCCCATTCATACACAAACTACCACCTTACAAACTGCAACGGCATTAAACGACAACACCCACCAAATGAAACAATCTTTCTCCAATCAATTGACAAATAAATTCACACAATCTATTAAACCTCTACATTCCCACCGACCACCTCACCACCTGCCAGCAGAAATCAAACAAACCTCAACACGCTATCTCCTCACCTCCATCCAGAAATTCATAAATGGGGAGGTCGACTTCAACGGCCCTCACGCCCTACATGGTTACAAAAAGCCGTCCAAACTAAGCAAACCAAAAGCTGGAACAGACACATATCTATGAATATCCACCGTTAGAAAACCTGAAATCCTAACAATACAAACAACCACACCAGAACCCACTTCAAACCTAACTAAACATACATCACTTCACCAGACATAGTACTATGTTTCACACAAATTTTACAACCACAAAATCACTGGTCAACCACAAAACTCCGACCACCCTGCCATTACATTCATAAAATACCAAAATGTCACAAAAAACAAAAGTGGGTTAACAGAAAAAACAAAAACAAACAAACTACAAAAAAGCAGGCTTTACACCAATTCTTCTCAACTATAATAGAAAACAACAAACACACCCCATAAATATCAGCAAACGCTCACAACCAACAAAGCCATTCAAAACTTCACTTCTCTAATTCAAAAAGCAACTAACCAATTCATTCTCAGAGAATACATTAAAAAATACAACCCAACCCTAACACCTGAAATAGAACAACTAATTAAACAACGCAACTACCTCAAAAAAATAATACCTACATCACTTCAAACGACAACACAGATTAACGCCCTAAACACTCAAATGACAAATTTAACAAATTCACATTCTTTGAATTAATTTCAAACTTTCCTCACCAAGAACATTCAACACACTGATAACATCAGAATGTGTAAAACAATAAATATACTGAAAAACTCAACCAACCAACAAACATGCACTCATGAATCCATCGAAAACCCAAACACTCAAAACCAAACAATACGCCAAACAATACGCAAACATTCTTGCAACTCACTTTGCAAAGCAGAGTCAAAAACCCACACACTTTCAAAACAGGAAAATCATCAAAGCTCTCAAGAAAATAAGACCCAACACCACCAAACATTAAAAAAACATAACTGACTTAGAAAACAACAAAGACACTTAAAAAACACTCAACGGCAACCGGCCGCAGACAACATCTCAAACAAACAACCCTCAAATCACCTAGGGAACACAAGCTTTAACAACTTCATTTAGCAACAAATAAATGTAATAGTTCTAATCAGCCTAAATTTCATTGCTA
>JABUQX010039084.1:0-2500 GCA_015478945.1 Trachelipus rathkii
GTACTTCGTTCGGTGCCCCTAGATGGAGTCTCAATAATAGAAAAGTTGGTGAAACCTAAATCATATCACCTTTAAAAATCTTATTTCCATATAAATCATGCCCGTTCATTCAACTAGTTCATCCCATAACTCTTACTTACAAACTAAAAATCATTATTACACCTCTACGATGTGCTGTCTCCAAGCATATCAATGTCCTTTCTTAGGTAATGGGTACAAACTCGACTAAGTATTCAATTAAAGGCTTAGCATAACTAAATAGAACTTATTCATAAGCAGTACTTTGAAGCCAGCTTATTTTTTGCTGGCTCAAAAAATTTTAAAACACATTCCCTCCAGCTTTACCATTTTAAAAAATTGTAAACCTCGAATCTAGCTCCTTTAATTAATAGTAAAAAAAAATCTGGTTCGGCTCCGGGTTCCACCCAGCCGTATTTCCTGGCTTATTCTCCTCAACTCTACTTAAAAACCTTTAGGGTGTTTGTCATTTGCCATTACAGTAACTTTTGAATGGGGGAAAAATTAAAAACAGGTGTTTTAGCAGACCAAAATCTGAAACGGGTCATACATCATGACCTTCATATTACCACAAGCAATCTTAACCCTTTGGATGAATGATCTTTCAATTTACATTTTAATTAAAAAAAGCAAATATTTCTTACAGTTAACTTGAAAAAGATGTAAATATTTAATTGCCCAAACCTGAACATATTACCCACCATTTTAACTCATTTTTGGTTAGAGTGTAAATTACAAACCAAACAACAATAAACTATCCAAACATAAGATGTACAAATAACTATAACTATTCAAGACTTATTAAGAATTATTTAACAGCATTGATATACCAGTATTTATTTCCTAGAAAAAACGCTTTGTTTTATTTTATTAATGTTACATTATTTTATTTTCTTACCTACAGAGCTAATAGTCCCTCATCAGTAACTGGAGTCTCATAAGAATTTAAAACCTATAAATTGTGTAAATGTTCTAACAAATCTGAGTAAGCCACTATCCCCAAACTGGAAAGAATAATCACATTACAATGAAATTAAGATGTTGTTGCGGTTAAAGAAAATGAAATGTGCGGTAGAATGTAGGAAAAAATTGTATCATCCCCATCAACTGCCCCTTAGTTTTAGAACTGGGGTGGGAGGTGGTACACCATCACCAGAAACAGTCACCCACTGTGGTATCTCGTCAATATTAGGGTCCATTAATTGTGCCAGGCCCACAACTAATCCCCCTCACAAAACCCGCCATTAACTCCTATTATGTCACTAAATCCTCTACTTGTGCTAAATCCACATTCCTTTATTCACACACTCTCTGACTACAATCAATCCACTTTGGTGTCCAAGCCAGTTAATTCCCAACACTCACCTCTATGCCTCCCATAACCAACTGATTTATACTGCTTTCTGTGCAAACCGACCATCTTATCAAATACACTCATTTGTTCTTTCTCATTTCAGGCGCTCTTCATACCACACAGATCCTAACATGCTGATTCCTCACATTATCAATTCTTTCGCACCTAACAAGCTCTTGGGATTATCCATCAGATAAAGAACGACCCTTAGATCTACACCATAGTTTAGCTGCTATACATTAACACTGGCAGCAAAAATCACTTATGCAGAACTCCTGGCCCTCGGGACTTGAATCCCTTTGCATTCACCAGATTTAATTGCAAATACCTTCATTCACAACTTCTCTACTACACTCTGCATCATCCGTTCTCTTTTCTTCCCACACATAGCCTAAATATTTAAAAACTCAGATACTTGAATTTGTCTACCATCCAACATCATTTCACACTGCGGACTCTCACTCGCCCGCCACCATCCCTTACTCTTATTATATTTAATTTCAAATCCCTCCTTTACAAAACCCTGCCAAACCCCTATACTAATCCTTTCAAACTTTCTTCCAGTTCATACTAAAACTGAATCAGCTACGAACCTGATGTATTTGTTTGTCCAGTTATTTAAAGAGACTATCAGTTAAACCCCATTCCCTATACCCAACTTATCTTTAATTCATTCATCTATTCCCAAATATATAAAAATTAAATAATAGAACACTTCCCTGCCCCACTACATTTTTAACATTAACCGTTTGCCTCGTTTCCATTTATTGTTACATTTGATTCCATTTCAAAGCCTACCACTAACACAAATATCATCAATACCTGCAACAGAGCCTCCCTATTAAGCCTGTTCATATGCCTGTTGCCAAGTCCATAAAAATCTAACTAGAGTTTGTTTTTCTCTTTCATTTTCTCCCTCATTTGCTTCAATGTACAAGATTTTAGTTACATATCCTCTATGAAATAATATAAAAAGTACAATTTACCAAGAAACTTTCATGTTTTTAACAACAGTAACTTTTAAATAAAAAATTCTTGGACTACCTAAAATCTAAATAAATAATTTAATTTGTCTGAGATATCATTGAAATGATAAAATTAACTGCGGTCAATTAGTAATTCTTTGGA
>JABUQX010039084.1:7500-12500 GCA_015478945.1 Trachelipus rathkii
GAAATTAAATAACTCTTGGATATGGTCAGTTTTTTGGGACCGATACAAACTAGAACACCATATGAAACTTAATGAGAAACATTTTAGAAATGAACCTGGCCTTTAGAATGGATTATAATAAATCTTTTTACATAATTACAAATACTTTTGACTTCAGGTATGGTTAAATTAAGAGAAATTAAATTGCATTGAACATTTTTACTAAACTTTAAAACTGAGCTAATATTTTTATTAAATTTAGTTTCATTAAATTTTTATCGATATTACTATATACATATGTAAATATATAAAACCCGATTTATTTTATTTACCCGTATAATAAACAGCTATTAAAGGGCAAAAAAAGATATAACGGGGGTGAGTCAACTCAAATTTCCATTATACAGTATACCTTGAATCATAAAGGTGATAAATTTATTCAGTGTTTCTTTGAATTTTACCACTTTGTATAAATTTTAAAATATTATAACTTTTACAATAGTATTTATTTCTTTCTTTCAATAAAATCTTAAGCATTATAAGTATTTAGAGCAAAATTTCTGTGTACCTAATTCAACATTATAAAGTAACGTATGTAATATACTCAACCGCATTGTAAAATAAGGATCTTATCAAAACCATCTTTATAAAATCAACATGTACACCATTATGTAAACTTGTGAAAACATGATCTATTCGTATGTCTGAAGAAATATAAATCTGCTATATCACTAGTTCTATTTAAAAAAAACACCCTCATTTAAATTTCATAAAAGATTCTGGAATAGTATCAAGGTAGTAATTAGTAATTACCATAGCGGTCAAGCTTCTCCTTTGTCGCAGCGGGCTAGAATTAGGACAAACAAACTCTATCCAACCTTCTTTTTGTTCTCTTGGTCCGAGAACCATCTGATGGACTTGACAGCGCGGATCAGTTCCTATTCTCTTCACAATAGGCAAGATCTCCCTAACAATGAAAACATGGATAAGTTTCAAAAAACGCAAACATTAGTATTTAAAATTTTTTCAATAAGAAAATCAGAAGAGAGAAACTACGAACATATAAGATTCCCGTTTTATATATATATATATATATATATATATATATATAACATATATATATATATACTATCTTTATATATATATATATATATATATATATATATATATATATATATATATATATATATATAACATAATTACTCTCGGAAACAAGAAGGAAAACTACTGGGATAATCAGGCTGAAGAAGTTGAGCTAAACCAGGCCTCCAATCATCATATTCACATCACTAATATATATATATATATATATATATACTACTATATATATATATATATATATATATATATACATAACCTTAATAACTATATATATACTATATATATATATATATATATACTATGTAATTAACGATAAACCCTTGATATTCTTTTTAAATAGGCAAACCTTTAAGATTTGAAGTAATTAACGGCAAAAAAATTATACAATTTTCAATGATAAAAACGACTCGCGGATATTACTTTATATATATACTAACCAATAATAATATATATATATATATATATATATATATATATATATATATATATATATATATATATATATATATAACAATAAACAGATAATATATTTTACATATATATAGCATCTTCATCTACTTCCTATCCCCAGAATGGGAGCGAGGTACGCGGTATCACCGGAACAGAAAAATAGTAGAGCATGATGCCAGTCGAAAAGAAAGTGCCCCTTAACCGTCCCCTTTATACCCTTAAGTAAGAACTCGTCGCAGTCAGAAAAATCCACCCTAGGGTTTCACGAGACTGCGACGGACCTACCTGGTATCTCGTCAATGTAGGGTTCATTCTGGGCAAACTCACAACCATACCCCTTCACAAACCCACCATTTACTCTGTTATGCACCTTTCTTCTCGCCTCTATAAACTTCCCATTTCTCTCCTCCAGGCATTCCTTCACTGACTCAATCCACCTTTTCTTCGGTCTCCCACCCGGTCGATTCCCAACACACTCACCACTATACATCCGATTATCGTTCATCCTTTCCAAATAACCAAATCATCTCAATGTACTTTCGCTTATTTTCTTATTTACGCCTTTCTTCACACCACATAACTCCCTTAATGCGTTCATTCCTCATTTAATAAATTCTTCTCACACCTAACATATATATATATATATATATATAATATATATATCTTAATATATATATATATATATATATATATATATATATATATATATATATATATATATATATATATATATATATATATATATATATATATATATATATACTAAATTAGGGATGGCCGGATATCCGGCAACTATCCGATATCATTACTATCCGGCGACCAAGTTTTGACCATCATTATCCCGGCCGGATATCATTGTTTATCAAACCGGATAATAACCGGATGATTACTTCCACAATAGTTCTTCTCGTTGGGAAATATTCAAAATAATTTAAAAATTATATATATATATATATATATATATATATATATATATATATATATATATATATATATATATATATATATATATATATATATATATATATATATATATATATATATATATATATATATATATATATATATATATATATATATATATGTTTAGACTTTCGATGTTGGGTACCAATGTTATATTATCTTATTCATCATTTATGTTTACTGTACAATACATTTTATCTGAAATTTGGTGGCGACACGTTTCATAAATTATATTCATTATAACTTAAGTTTAAGAAAATTTGTATAAAAGTAAAAGAATAAATTGTTGATTTCAAACTTTTATTCATGCATTTAAGCCTTTAAGTTTTTGTTAATTATTACTTATTTACAAAAACTTTAATAAAATACCGAATGCAAAAAATACCTATTTTTCGGTGTTGCTTCCAGAAGTACAAAGTTGGCCAAAATTTGTGGACTATAAATTTTTGCATTCCACTGAAATTCCACAATTTTTTCTGGTAGTCCTCTAATTGCGGAATTGCGGAATGATATAGGCATTCCGTTAACAGCAATTTCGCAACATTTTTCAAATTATCGCAATAGCAATTACGCAATTTATTTTGGTATTCCGCAATTGCGGACTTACATTGCGGAACGCCCACCTCTGATATATATATATATATATATATATATATATATATATATATATATATATATATATATATATATATATATATATATATATATATATATATATGCTACTGCATATTCTTATCTACTATATATATATATATATATATGCTGCCTTTTTAATATGTATTCTGCGTCTTCTTACTATATATATATATATATATAAATTGTCGCGAGTTATGTAACAGCGGTGTATCACCGTACAGGATGTTTAAGCATGAAAATGTGTAGATATATAAGTTCAGATATTTAATTCATTAAGAGAATGATGGTATATGTTAAGTTGAAGGTGTCTGCGCGCTGTACGAAAACCGCGCACAAACATGCGAGTGTCGAATGGGATGAGATGATATATTTTTTATGGCTTCTGTCAAATGCACATAAATAATGAGGTTGGGTCTTCCTCTCGACATTATTTGATACGGTTGTTCGTTTCCCAATGTACCCATTAACAACTAGACGTCATCCGTAGACATCATATGTGCGTACAAAAGCCGAAACTTGTCAATATGAAATAATTAGGTTAGGCATATATCCAATAGTGTTTAAAAATATCGATACAGCTAACGAAATTAAATTAAAATACCTAATGCATACCCTTTTAGATTACATTGTTATGTACTATGGCAGCTAATAAATACGGCCATGTGGATGTGCAACCAACTAACAGCTATCAAATGGAGGTTATGTCATAACCTATGAATTAAGCGAAATTAATAAAGTGTAGTGAAACATAACTTCAGAGTGGTTTGTTTAGTCAGAGCCAATACATTTGGAACATGCCACGTGACAGTATACGCAGGACGAAAGCGTGACATGTTGGAGGTGTACATTACGCAAAACAGGAATGCTCGCAGAGCTGCTGCAAAATATGGACAACGTTATCCACATCGACGACCGCCGAGCCACATGGCATTCCAGAGTTTACAGACGGTTTCAAGGTACAGGGTCGATAGTTCAACCCCCTCATCACATACGGAAGGGGTCGTGTTCGTACATTCACCATCGAACTGGACATTCTGCTATACACCCATGGAAATCCAACGTCCTCATTACGGCAGGCTAGTTCGGCTTGGGAATATCGAACCATACGATGGATTCGTGTTGCATACAACATGTATCCATATAGGCCATACATTGTGCATGTTTTGCATCGAGGAGACCAAAAAGGGCGGCTGGGATTCCTAGCTGTCATTGATTGCTTTCTAATGTACCGGACTTATTAGAAAATATCTTATGAACCGATGAATCTCGACCAATAACGATATGTATAACAGGTGGAACTTCAGACATTAGGCGGAAACAAACCCCGTCTAACATCCACTAGCCATCACCAGGTCTCATACTCAGTCAACGTTTGGTGTGGTATACTCAATAGTAGGATTATCGGGCCTTAGTTCTTAGAAATTTGAAAGGACAGTGTTACCTCCATTTCCTGCAGGCCGTCCTTGTTGACCTCCTGAGGGATATACCTTTAAGAACACAACGAAGAATATATTACTAACATGATGGGTGCCCAGCACATAATGCAGCTATGGTGACGACCTCGAGAGAACTTTCCGGGAAGATGGATCGCAGAGATCTGGTCCATTTCCATGGCCTGCGCGCTCACCCGACTGCTTTTACCACTGGACTACACTCTATGGGGTATCTCAAACCTGCCACCGTGGCCACGCTAGGTTTAATGACCCAACCTCGCCGATAACCTTCGCCGTCGAATAACCAACGCATGGGAATCAACCCGGCGTCACTGTTTTGGTATGCAATGAAACCTGGCGCCAGAGGGCGAGGCATGTATTCACGTGGATGGAGGCGTCTTCGAGCAACATTTGTAAATACAGTATGTACAAGTTGAA
>JABUQX010039084.1:20000-52500 GCA_015478945.1 Trachelipus rathkii
AAAAGAAAAGAGAATATTTGGGAGTTCCATCAAAATGCCAACGAATCTTTATTAAGCATAAAATAGGATCAGTCTTGATCATAAAATTCGGATCATTACTTCTTCAATTTCAGTTCTGACTCCATGAACTTCAGTCTTGAATGGAAATTTGGCTTCGATTTTCCCTTTCACTTTCTTTTTAATTCATTCTTATTTTATTTTATTTTTTAATGTATTGGCACCAACTTCAGTTCAAATTTAAATTTGAAAATGGACTTTTTTTTCAGCTTTTGATCCGAAACGAGTCATCAGAAAACCACAGAACGGCACAACCAGCCGAGAAGAAAGGAAACGGGTGTTCATTCGAAGGAAGAGAAAAGAGGGTATAATGGGACAATAGGGTGTGGTGGGACAGAGGATATGGTGGAACAATGAAGCCTGACAACAATTCCTACCACTTAAATCCGATTGCATCTATCTATGATGGATCAATGCTATTCATATGACTTATCCAAACAATATAACAAAAAAACTTAACAAATTCTTCGATGCAACCTTCACACAAACTATGGAAAAAAAACTTAAGAGGATGATTTTACTCTCGTCTCGCAAGCGAGGGGTAACGCAATCGATACTATATTCATTTCTCTTCTCTGAGGTTGATAAAATTTTTTCCCCCTTTTAAGTATTATGGGTATCATTCTGCCAACTTTTATTTATATCTATATATATATAATATATAATATATATATATATATATATATATATTAATATATATATATATAATATAATATATATATATATAATAATATAATATAATATATTATATATATTTATATATATATTTATATATATATGTTGTGTGTGTGTGTATGTGTGTGTGTATGTAAAAGACTATGAAAGTTTATTATTGGTAAGATTCCAATGAATTAATTAAGAAAGGCGAACAACACAAACATGGATTCGGTAAATCAGCCAAGCATAGAATTTAATCAGCTTTATTGTGTTGCTGTCTCGAAAAGGAACTGCCAAAACCAACAAATAATATCTGCTCTTAATTAATTACGCTACATAAATGGATTAAATTTCTTCTGCAAAAATATATTAAGCATAATAATACCAAGAATTTGGATCATTTGAATAAGATATTAGTAACAAAGTCCAATTTTTATTCCTATCCATGTCAATCTTGGGTTAAAATGAATAAAAAAGTTGAATTTATTATTCAGCTTGTTGCTTGGTGGGTGTCTAGCGCTGTCCAATTAGTGTGCCTTGGGTGTAATAAACTCTTTATGCATTACGTAACCAGTTTAGAAAAAATTCTGGGGGATTGAAAATTTTGGAGGTCCCCACAATGAGTTTAAAACATATTTTTATAAAAAAAATAATTAAAATTCCCTCACCCCCCATAAAAAAAAACATTCTCAGATTCTTCAATTATATATATATAATTATAAAAAAAAAAGTTCGCGAAAATTTCGAGATGAATTAAATAACTCTGACCAAACGAGATGAATCGAATAACTTTGGCAAAAATCAACATTTTCCTGCAAGCAAAATTTTTTTAATATTATTAGCTTATCCTGTACAAGCTTGCTAAGAGCTTAATGACATCTCAAATATTCAAAATAAATTGATAATAATAATAACAATAATAATAATAATAATAATAATAATAATAATAATAATAATAATAATAATAATAATAATAATAATAATAATAATAATAATATAAAAGGGATATATTAATAAGCAAATAGATGATAACTTTATTATTATTATTATTATTATTATTATTATTTTTTAGATCTGTATCTCACTCATTTTTATATGATTGCTTCGAACAAATTTACACCCAATTCGTTAAAAAGAAAATGCAATAAATTTAATATCATATAACAATTTTCATTTTCTTATCTTTCCGAATGGTGATAAAAAAAAATAATTCGTCCTAATTTTCTCTTACTGCCATTTATCATTTTTCTTATATATAAAAAAAAATAAAAAATTAAAAAAAAAAAAAAATCCAGATAGTTTTTTTTTCAACTTTTTTTTCATGATTGCTGTTACGTTTAAACTAAAAAGTATAGGTTAATATGTTTGCAAGGGGCAGCTATGACTTCGGTTAAGAAAAAGATGGTGAAGATGCTAAAGATGGTGAAGATGCTGAAGATATTGATGAAGAAGATGAAGATATTCCATTCTATTAAATAATTTCATCAACCATACATTAGCTATTTCTTTGTATGAAAATCTCCCCAACAATTTTGTGGGGATGATTAGAAATTATAAAGAAATGAAATGTTTTAAATTTGAGGTGCAGCAAATTTGTTTGGTCATTTTCTACATTTAAATTCCAAATAATATTAAATAATATAATACTATATATATATAATATATATAATATAACATATATAGTATATATTATATAATAATAATTTACATATATATATAATATATATATATATATTATCCTATATATTATATATATATATACACTCCAGAGTCCAGACCCAGACTACGGGTCAGGTGATGTTATAAAATGACCACTACTCACCGTGGTTAGAATGGAAGAGGCAAGTTCCAAGGGAACCTGACACACGGAATGGTAGTGCAACGGTCAGTCGACAGCGACAATTTCTACAAGATTCTAATAATTAATAATAATAAAATAATAATAATAATAATAATAATAATAATAATAATAATAATAATAATAATAATAATAATAAAATTAATAATAATAATAATAATAATAATAATAATAATAATAATAATAATAATAATAATAATAATAATAATAATAATAAATAATAATATTTAATAGGAAATATATGAACGGAAGGAAAGCAATTGGAAATTTTATATATATATATATATAGTAATATATATATAATATATATATATATAATATATATATACTGATATACTATATATATATATATATAATATATATATATATATTATATTATATATATATTATATATATATATATATATATAGTAAAGCAATATTTTAATGAATAAAATAATAATTCCTACCCTCCCTCCTCCCGAGAAAAAACTATTAAAAGAGAAAGGACGTTGAGTTTAGATTCTTCCAGATTTATCCAATTTATATTAATCTAACTTTATCCTGATATATCCAATTTAGATTCATCCAGATTTAACCAATTTAGATTCATCCAGATTTAACCAATCTAGATTCGTCTAGATTTATCCAATGAAGAGTTAACATATTTTTTTTTGCAGGAGGTTTTAAGGTTTTAGTTTAAGAGTAGGTAGAGAGTAACAGGCTTTGTTGGCTTGTAGTTCACGTGAAACAATGAAGACAACAATCCAATAAGAGGTGGAATCAGTATTGTTAAAATCGTTCGCCAAAAAAATGGCAGTAGTACTGAAAATTTTGGGAACTCTCGTGAAAAAAAAAATGCTATTTGGACAAATTGAGGCTGGTCCAATTAAGCGGCGTTGCAAATATAAAGATATGCCTTATAAAAGCTACTTAAATGCAGACCAAACATTTTTTTTTTACTATTATCAAAAAAACATAATTAATAACTGATATTAAATTTGTGAAATTACCTTCACAAATATTAGGACTCAATTTTAGACTAATAAAACGTAATTAAATTCCATATTAAAATAAAGAAAAAACTTTATCACTATGATTATTATATTCGGTTGAATCAATGCTAAAAATTTACTGGCATTAAAAAAAACTTACAGCACAATAATTTTATAAGTTTTTTATCATCATATTTTCAACAATTTTTGAAGCAGTAGGAACTTATCAATTCTAATTTGGTGTGTATAATGTGACATATTTGTCATTTATCAAAACAAATTGCAAAATGTCATAGAATTTTTTTTTGCAATTATTTTCTTATTAGAAAATAAACTGGAGAGTCTTGCATTAAAAATTTGGTTTAGAGTTTTCGTCACTTGTCAAACATTTGTTGTGACAATTTATGCAGTAAATTTTAAAGTTTTGACAGACCTCAAGTTTACGACAAAGCAGGATAAGTACACAAATTATTGGTGTAAATCACTAGTAAATTATTATCTGCTACTCTGATTATCATAAGTAATTTAAGATTCAAATCCGAGGAAGTCCACTACTCTAATAGGTCCAATATTTATTATTATGAAAATATAAAAAAAAAAATGAAGTGAAAATAGTCTTCTAAATAAAATAGTGTGTATGTGTTTGTGATAATTTCAATTTCAAGAATTTAAAGTAAGTAGATTGCTTAAAACAATAAATTAAATAATAATAATAAAATAACGAAAATTACGGTAAAATAAGATTAAATTTAAAATAATTATTTAAGTTAAAAAATATAAACTTAAATAAATTAAAATAAAAATTTCAAACAAACAAGCTGTTACAAATAATTAATTAAGAATAAATATTTATGCCTATTTAGCTTATACGTAAGTCGGTACAACTAAAAAAAAGAAAGATTCTAAGGGCTAATACAGTATATATATATATATATATATATATATAGTATATATATAATAATATATATTATATATAATAATATATATATATAATATATATATATATATATATATATATTATATATATATATATATAAATATATTATATATATATATATATATATATAATATATAATAGTGTATATATATATATATATATATATAGTATAATAATATATATATAATATATATAATATATATATATATATAATATATATATATATATATATAATATATATAATATATTATATATATTATATATATATATATATATATATATATATATATATATATATATATACTTATATATATATATAATATAAAATATATAAATATTCTATATATATATATATATATATATATATATATATATATATATATTACGCAATTTAGGCTGTCTTATCTTTGAAAACTCTTGACAGATTACAAGTACACAAAAACCAAAAACATTTTTCACTCGTATTCTTTCCGGTAAAATTTTATCCTTTGATAAGATAAAAAATAAATAAACAAATAAAAAAAATTATTAAAAATAATGAGTATAATCTACGACTTGAGAACGAAGTTTAAAAAAAGAAAAAGAAAGAAAATAAGAAGGAATTTGATAAGAGATTTAGGATGTAGGATGCTGCTACAGACGTTTCCCCAACCATGGAATTCCTATTCCATTCAAAATGAGTCCTATACCTATTCCTTAATAGATGTTATATTTATCTGTGGCTGAGTGGTAAAAGGGGTCAATATCAAATTATTGAGACATAGAAATAAAGAACATTTTTGGATCATGTGGGTTATCTGCCTCTACCTACATATACATATCGATTGCATGAATTCGAACACATTTCATAAAACTGAAGTAAAAGTGCGTAAAGTCAAATTGAAACTATAGTAATAAAGTAGTGATGCAGCAGATGTCATTTTTTTCGCATCTGCAGATGCGGATGTTTGATTTTAACATCCGCGATTGTATTTTTTTATATATATATATATATATATATATATATATATATATATAATAGTATATATATTAATATTTATAATACTATAAAAACAAATCGGTATTTTCATATGTTTGCATTTTTAGAAAAAATATAATAATAGTTATCTATATAAATTTATTTTTATATATATAGTAATTTATATATTTCTATATATATCTATATATATATATATAATATCATATATATATATATATTATAGTATATATATATTTCCATTTTATTTATCCGATTGATATCCATTATTTGTAAAATGCGTGTGGACGGGACCCATAAACTCGAATGACCCCAAACCAACCTCTTTCCCCATACCTCCGACCTTAATGTTTCTATATTTTACAATTATTATATATTTTTGCACTAGTATTGAAATTCAAATATATAGGAAGGTTGTGCTTGAGAAACATCAATTTTCCTGCTGAGCTGCCGAGAGTCTGTTTCTCTTTTTATTATATATAGCTCAGCCAAAATTTGCTTAAATACTGCTCCTTGGAACACTAGTTGGGGACAGGCAAGTATTTCCTTTCAAGTTTACTCACGAGGGTAGACATTTTGCTTAACTTTCCACTAACTAATAGGATCATCATTTGTATCTAACGTTTTTCTTGCGAATAGTGTTTCCAAATCATTTTCACCTACATCTTTTGTATATGCGTTTCTTCAATCACTACTGACTGTAAGAAATTTATAACAAGTGAATCTGTATTGATTTACTTCTAGGAGTTGTTGGTTGTATATTTCATTTTTTTCCCTTTAATGAGTAGCGAATTAATAGATTTGTTCGATATGAAAGTTTTTTAACGCGCAGCACAAAATTTAACCTTGTTCCAAATATTGTGTTACAAAAAATGCTTTTATAACGGGGATGTAAGTAAGTTGCAATAGTATGAAGGTCATTAATTTCCACAGAACCAAAAGCGTTTTTCTAACTCTAATTTTATTACATCTTTTTTCGTTCTTTTTAAACCGTCATCATTTTCATTTGAAAGATGTTCAAATGCTTCTAGCCGTTTGAAGATTAAAATGTATTTATTCGGAGAAGAACCTGTTAGAAAGCGCTGATGTTTTTGGCATAACCTAATCTCATGTGAACTCTGTTGACTCAATATTATTAAAATGACTTCATGCTGCGCACATGAGTCTTAATTACACGAGTTAGTCGAGTCCCCATTCTCTCATTTAAAGTTCTGCGTTCAATTCATCTTAAGGTATTTTTATATCAATTTTTTTATCAAATCTCGACAATAAACATCCGCGCAACATCCGCAGGGCAAAGCGCGGATGCTTATGCGGATCTTTAAAAATGTGCGGATGCTACCTGCATCACTATAATAAAGCAGCTTCACACCTTTAAAAATATTAAAAAAAAAAAAGTTTTAATCTATGTAAACTAACTAAACTCAACAAAACCTATACTTAATGTATATATAATGTAATTTATTTTTATATTTATATTTATTTCGCTTTCCATTGTTAAAAAAAAACGCATCTGGCAACAAGAGCGCTTTTGAGACTTTATTCGATAACGTGGATTTTGAAAAAAAAAAATTTGATTTGAGCTTAACTCAAGGCAGATAACCCACGTGAGCCACATTTTTTTTTAATGACTAAAAACGTAACTTTCAGCAAGGCCATTGTTATTGCCATTATATTAACAGTGATATTACTAAATTTTAAAACGGTATCCATGCGCATTGTGATCTATATATACTGTAAAAGGAAACTACTATTTTCTCTCTTGAAAAATGAAGTGTTTGTACATTGAACCTTTTACCACTCAGCCATCCATCTTATCTTAAAAGAATTTACTACAAAAAATAAATTAATCTATTAATATCGTAGCCAACACCGTGAAATGAATAAGACAAACAAGTTTTATTCATTTAATTAAAAAATAAATAAATTAAAAAAATCTGGCAATGAATATATCTGACTAAATCGTTCTTCCAGAAAATGAGATATACAACTTTCATAATTGAAATTATATATATATATATATACTATATATATATAATAATATATATATAATATATATTATATAATATATAATATATATATAATATATATATATATATATAATAATATTATAATATAATATTATATATGTATATATAGAGAGGAGAGAGAGAGAGAGAAGAGAGAGAGAGAGGAGAGAGAGAGAGAGAGGAGAAGAGAGAGAGAGACGAGAGAGAAGAGAGAGAAGAGAGAGAAAGAGAATTGCCGACACCAACACCTTTTGGCCATCACAATTGATAATGAATCCATTATAGGGATTCCCCTTGAACAACCTTATTGACCAATCTTTCGTATGGGAAGATTCTAGAAAATGAGTAGTAGCTGCATGGTAGATTGCACTTAAATTAAACCCTCTTACCGCCTCAATATGGTCACATCTTTTCTTCTTTCACGCGCACCCATACATACAAAAACTGTTATAACTTCTATGTATTACATTAACACCTACGGCTACACAGTGCGAGGTACTCATCATATTCTGGCAGGAAATCCAAACAGATTGCGACAATCTTTTAATTAATAATTTAGCCAAATCAATATTAATTTTAAAGAGCATGAGAAAAAAAAGAAACAAAATTAATTTTTATAACGTCAGAGCGATTGGTCCAAATTTCTTAATAAAATGCTCGAGAAGGAGGACAAGATGAGAACAAAATCGAGCAATAAAAATAAATAGTACTAATAAATACGAATAGTAATAAAATAATTGCTGATTGAGTAGTGCGCAATGAAAATTGTAATGATGGAAATAATAAAGGAGGGAG
This sequence comes from Trachelipus rathkii, assembly GCA_015478945.1. Classification (NCBI taxonomy): domain Eukaryota; kingdom Metazoa; phylum Arthropoda; class Malacostraca; order Isopoda; family Trachelipodidae; genus Trachelipus; species Trachelipus rathkii. The sequence continues at coordinate 28,263 of JABUQX010039084.1, forward strand.
TGAACTACTAATAAGGTTTACTACTACTACTACTACTACTACTAATAATAATAATAATAATAATAATAATAACAAAATCTAATTAGCATCATTTAATAATAATATCTAATAAGGTTTTCGGTTCCTTGCAAAATTTTGTTAATTATTATTACAGTTAAAGTTTTTTATGGGAAAAAATTTCCAATATTTAAACAAGTATGGCCCCTCAAAAGAAAATTTACCTAAAAGTATAATTATAAGGCAGTCATTTGTGAAAAGAAACATACAATTTATGACAACGTCAGCAACCTTCTAATAAATAAGGCACCTTGAAGTCGTGCTTGGATAAAGAATGATAGAAGCTCAAGTTAACGCCAACTCAAATCCATTAATGTACTAATAATCTAAGTGGCAACTTGTCTTACAAGAAATCTCCTGGGATCAAATTCCTTCTCGTACTAAGAGTGAATCCCCATTGAATACAATATATATTCAACTTAAGACTATGAAAACATTTTTCTCTCAAACAAAAAATCAGATATTTCACTGCCAAAGCCACAAATCCTTGAGAAGAAACTTTCATCATACAATTTCATTCAGACTGAAAGAGAGAGAAGAGAAACATCTTCAAAAAGGCAAAGAAGAAGAAAAACATTTTTCTTTTATAATACAAATCTCATTTAAGGCAAATTAATGCGATTAAAAAGAGAAACTCTTTTCCCTTTCAAACTGCGGCATGTTTTTCTTTCGTTTTATCTATTCCGTTCATTCTACATGACTTATTATGTTTATTTTTCATATCCCTCCCCACTTTCTCCTACTCAGCCCATTATGAAAACCCCCCCCCCCCCCCTTCTCCCCATGACCCCCTACAGAAAATAATTGCTTTTCTCTACCTTCAATTCTTCAACAACACTTCAGGTCTTTCGCCGTTTTCAAAAGGCTTCTATATTTATAAGCGTTTTTCTGAAACGAGAATACAAAACAAAATATAATTTGAGGAAAATAAAATCTCAACAATGTTTTTCAATAATAATAATAATACATATAATAAATAATAAATAATCAATAATAAATAATAATAATAATATAATAATAATAATAATAATAATAATAATAAATAATAAAGTAATAGTTCGGGTTTAAGGTAATGTTATCAGATATCGATTGTTTTTTCCGATAATCGTAAAAGTTATCGGATTTGTTGTAACTCCATAAGTATAGTCTTTCGAGACACGTAAGAGTAAACACTTGGCTTTGCAAAATTTACCTTAAATATAAGTTTCAAAAATGAATATTTGTTTATAGTTAAACGTATATTATTAACTTTAATGTGTTATTAAAATTAAAATTTATGAAAAATTAAATAAATTTTATCAATATTTGCATATAAATACATTTAAAAGATATCTATAAATATATATCTATATTATATAAGATATATCACGTCGCCAGCTTCCAACCTAGGGGGGCAGCTTAAAATTTTTATAAAGCTTATAATATATATATATATAAATTATATATATATATAATATATATATATATATATATATATACTATTATATATATATATATAAATATATATAATACAGATATATTATATATATATATATTAATATTATATATATATATATATATATATTATATATATAATATATATATTATATTATATATATATAAATATATAATATATTATATATATATATTATATATATATATATATATATATATATATATATCTATATATATAATATATATATATATATATATATATAATATATATATATAATTATTATATATAATATATATATTATATAATATATATATAACGTAATAATATATAAGAAAGAAGAGCATTAAAAACTTTTAAACATCTTTTATGATAACACTGGCCAACAATAAAAAAAAAAAAATCCTGCCTGCTTTCTATTTTATCAAATTTATAGTATATCGGGTGTCCTGATTTCAGAAATGACATTAGTTTTAGATTGCTCTAGTTCTTGAGATACAGGGCGTTCCAGATATACTCTTATACAAATATCTTTTTAATGCATATTTTACAGCCTAAATGTCGTTATTTCTTTTTAAGTGGTTTTACCTTATATATCTTATTTTTCCTATTTTTTAGAACACTAGATACTATCACGAAGAGCCTGTTTGAATAAACCCAATGTAGATGTACAGGGGAATATTTGCCAGGAGAATAGCCATGAAGAAATATTACTAACTTGTGAAGCAAGCATAGTCTAGCAGTACTTTGGAATGAAGACTCGGAGACCAAGATAAGTCTTGGGCTCCCCATATGGTCGGTAAAACGTGTGTCGAAAATCATACGTCAGTGGAAAATGGACGAAGAAAAGGTTAAAAATTTGTGTCGCTATGGTATGGCAAGGAGCCAAAGACATCACCACAGTGACTGGTTATTTTTGTTTGGTTAAATGTTGAAAGTATCAATCTTAAAGAAACGTAAATTTGAGTACCGATTTGGAATCAGCAAAGGCGACCTGACCACACTCGACGAATGTCCCCTTCCAGTGTCACTACACTAACCAGACCCGTAGCATTGTCTCAGAGAAGATATCCAGATTTGTGGCACACGTGCAGATAGTGTGTGAATAATGAAGAAAGCTACTGTCTACACAGAAACAGTTCCCTATGAAGAGATCAATGATTTATACGAGGTTTAAGTCTCTCAAGCAATATTTCGAGAAGCTTTTTAGCAACTCTGAACTACAGTGAAAAGAATGTCTCATAGCGAATGTGAAAATAACTTTTTTCGGACAAGAGAGGTAGTACTTCTTCCATATTCATTGAAGAAGAAGACCTAGAATACTGTAGGAACATCCCTGAACTCCTACTTCCAAACTGGGGTTACCTAAATACCGACCACAGAAGATTGCGATTGTTTATGGATAGTTCAACAGAAGCTTGAAGTTTGCTTATGAACAATGGCAATCAGTTTTTAATGCATCCGATCCATAAGTGTCACTCAAAAAAACCTGAAAGAGGAATAATGAAAAATATTAAGAATGATCTTGCAGAAGCTTAGATATAATCAACACCAGTGTCTATACGCCGTTGATTTAAAGATTGGTCAACATCTTATTGGGCACAAAGCGAAAATACTAATTACCTACTTGTTTCATATGCCCGTGGATAGTAAGGGCTAAAGACAGACCACTGGGAAAAAGTTGTATGCCTGCTAGGACAATAGACTGTAGTGCAAGCAAATATCATTAACGAACCACTGATTGACAGGGGAAAAATTATTTTCCCACCACTCCAAATCAAACTAGGACTGATGAAGCCAATTTGTTATGCCCTAACAGACAAAGATGGTGAATGTTTCAAATATATTTGCAGATTTTTTTCCAGGATTGAGTATGGAGAAAACTCAAAGCTGGAATCTTTTGCGGCCCTCCCTCAAATTCGCCAAATCAACAAGGATGACAATTTCATAATTCCATGACTGATATTGAAGTATCTGCCTGGAAAAGTTTTGTCTTGATTGTTTCAATACTTTTTGGGCAACACCCATAAGAATCTGCCTTACTCATGTAAGAAACTCGTAACAGAAAATGCTTTCAACTTCAAAAATTTGAATGCCTTAATATGAGCATAAAAGTTCCCTTTCTACAATCACTTAGATTGGTTTCCGGATAATCTAGGATTTTATAGTGAGGAACAAGGCGAGAGTTCCATCAAGATATCAAGGTAATGGAAAAAGATACCAAGGAAGATGGCAGGATAACCACATGATGGCAACTATCTTTTTAGCCTTCAACGTGATTTTCCCATTCTGCAACACAGAAGACAGAACGATTGTAATGCATTAATTTAGATTCTTGTACTGAATTGAATTTTTTGACCTATTAGCATTTTAGTACTTACTCATTAAACAATTGATATATATCTTTCGGTTTTGTTTGTGAATTACGCTACAACCTAACATAAATTGTTGTTATTAATGTATTTGTTACCCACCCTGTCATCTCAAAAAACTTAGAGCCAATCTAGGAAACAGAGGTCATAATTCGAAGCAGGCAACAAGTTTACAGTATAAAATGACCTTCAATGTTTTGCCGCAAAATTTTTGTTGGCCAGTGATTAAATGATTATGATTTAAAAAAATATTTTTATTAACAAACAATAGAATATCAAATACAATATCCAATGATGAAAATTCACAATATAGAGCAGTTGCAAAATGATATTATTTAAGAAAGTATTTTCCTTGGGTTTTATGCATTTTATCAACTACTGTTGAATAAATAATCATAATTGTCCAAACACAATTTTTCTCTGTACACTCATCAATAGCCAGGTCCGTTTAACTGTGCCCCTCCATACGTCTTTCGCAGCCAAATCTGTGATCCTTAGCAGATACTGAAAGAGTGTTCTTTGTACTGTGGTGCATGGCTGCGAGTGTATCATCAAAAGCCTTTTTTCGTCGACGGAAAGAAAGGTTCAGTCTCCTTTAAGACTTGGAAGGGCAGACAACAAGATCTTTTAGTTCTTCACTACTCGGTTTCTTGTCCTTCCAAATTTTGTACTAAAGTTCTAGATCCGTCCAAGAATCTATGTGGTAAATAACTATAAAATGAAGTTGTCTTTTCTTTTAACTCATCGATGTTATGAGAAGCATGTGGAAAGGATGTAGACTATTTATGCATAAGCAGGTGTTATTTTCAGTAGAAATACCTAATTCAAGACGAAGTATAAAACAGATACGGAGTATTAAGATCTTCTTCAGAACTTCCGTGGATATGTTGCTGGATGGTTGCTGCGGTTATCATCGGCTATTGGGCCTTGGTAACCAAATCCACTGCGTAATTTCAGATCCCAAGCCGCGCCAGATCTAAGCTCGAATCGTACTAAAGCTTCTATATTATAAGCATCGTTACAAGATAGGATTGAGTGTTTTAAGGCCATTCCCACCTTTCCGATGGCCTCCTAACATTTCCCAATATGTTGAATGTGCCCTGCGAGGTTTTGACGATATCCAAGGTCTATATTGAGAGGCAATTTACAACTGGCTCTAAACATGCAGAGTAATTTCGCGAATCAATATCACTGAAGCCATGATGAAATGACGACTTACATTGCGTGAATGCAACTGAAAGCGCTTTTCTGTGGCGGTTATTTTCCTGCAAAATGGACAGATTTCTAATGCTTGATATAATTGTACAAAGTGTTCGCTTAAACACTCGATTGCACTTGTTGTTGTTTAGACCATCTGTCCTCGCATAGGCTTGTGATGTTTGGCATTAATTTTCTTCCCAAAGACCGACTCGCGAAAAAAAACGTAATAATGTCCTTTATAGTCCCACAGTATTGCGGATTTCTGGTATGTGTTCAAATCCTTTACTACTAGATTTTTTTGTGTGAAGAGCAATGAAACAACAATGCTTTTTTTATACTTTTTCCTCAATATTGCTTGAACACCTCCTTCTTTGCCAAGAACATCGTATGAACAACAATCGAAACCCAAGCCCATCGCATTTCTCGTGATCCAGTTCTTCGGTCGTGACAAATCGTCAATGGCTTTGCAATGGTTTTTGCGTCAAGCGCTTCAGTTCTACAAAGCCAATAAATTCCTCTTTGACTTCATCGACTCTTTGTCGAAATAGCGCAACACTTATGGAAAATTGTTCCTTTCAGAATCACTGTTTCATCTGCTAGTAGCCTATACGTGCCCGCTCCTTTACCTTATTTATACGATGCTTACCTTATAGTATAGCCACATAGAGAATGATCTCATTCTGAATCTGAACTGATTGGTATGTAGCATTTTTCCTCCCCTTTTCAAAATGACTTTTCCAGTGACTGATCTCCGGCATCTATTCGTAAACGGCACAAATCTTGCAACACTCCCTCCCTCAATCCAATGGAAAATGCCCCTAAACCCCCGGGGGAACCGGAAAAAAAAAAAAAAAAAAAGGTGTTCAAACTTCAGCATAAAAAAAAAAAAAAGAACAAGGAAAAAAAAAAAAATGTCCCCCCCCCCCAACAAAAGGAAAAAAAATAAAAATTTTTTTTTAAATTTGAGGAGTAAATATTTTTTAATTTTCTTCTATGATTTTCTTAGAATTTTCTGGTTAATTTTTATGTCTACCGGCACGTTCTGTATGGAGAAAATCTTGCAGCTTCAACAAGCATTTTACCACTCGTGTTTGTATGTCCTATCATAACCTGATGAAACATCTTTATAATTTATGAAAGGTCTTAATTGTTAAGGAGCCTAGGACCCCTCTGAACGAACTTTTATTTGGTGAAATAAATACAAAACTTGCAAAATGCTCCTTTTAGGCGCCTGGAGTATGTCAGCCCAAGGTGGATATGTCTCCAACCATTCATAATGAATTTCCTCTTTAAGTGGTAGCATCTTCCAAAAAATTATAAGTCTTAGGTGGAATCAAACACTCTTTCAGTAACTGTTTCTTTTTCTCATTCGAAATCATAGATTAATGTCCAACGTATCTACCAATTATTTGGTGGAAATAAATACAAAACTTGCAAAAATGCTCCCTTTAGCGCCTAAGTAGTCAGCAAGGTGATGTCTCCAACCATTCATAATTGAATTTCTCTTTAAGTGAGTAACATCTTCCCAAAAAGTGTATAAGTGGTAATCCAACACTCTTTCAGTAACTGTTTCTTTTTCTCAGTCGAATCATAGATGAATGTCCAACCGTATCTACTAATGTCATTTCGTACTGTCATCTACTGAAAACTCTAGCTCCGAAAATCTGACACTATCTTGAACTCGTCGAGTGCTGGGCCTGTGGTTCTTCATCATGCGAAATATGCAAAGTAGGAGGGATTGCCCTTGTGTAGTCTTAATTGAATTATTGGTATCTTCTTCGTTTTCACCGCTACCAATTCCTAATTTTATCTGAGTTCTTCCTTTTCAAATTTTCTGGCAACAATATATATATTTAAATATATATATATATATATATATATATATATATATATATATATATATATATATATATATATATACATATATAATATATATAATTAAAATATAATATATTTAATAAATATATATATTATATATATATATATATAATTATATTATATTATATAAATATTATATATAATATATATATAATATTATATATATATAATCATATATATATATATATATATATATATATAATAATTATATAATATTAATATATATTAGTATATATATATATATTGTATATATATTATTATATATATATATAAATATATATATATATATATATTATATATATATAATATATATAACTATTATTATATATATAATATGTAATGATTCTCCGCCACATATGGTCATAGGCTAATAATTTTTACTAGCATTCAAAAGATGTTAACAGAAAAATTAAAAGTATAGCAAACTATTTTGAAAATCACTAATTTCTGTGTTTGTAATAAAAAATAGGTTTTTTAAAATAAAGCTACCCGTATGGACAAGTAAATCATGTGTTACAAAAATTCCTACTTTATAAGTAAAAATCATAAAATTTTATAAATCTGTGTTACACACAATGTACCAATTAATCTCCTAATATCCATATCGGATGAAATTGAACTATAACTTTTTACACTGAGGGCAGTGCTGAATTATAGAGTGGCGTCACGGAGTGATAATTTTCAATGCTACTCTGAACCTTAAAAACTTAATAAAGAATTGAGAATCTGACTGAACACAAAATTTAGAATTTATTTATACATATCAACATTAAAAAAAATCATAGAAGAAATAACAACACAGTTCTTATCTATCAAATTAAAAGAGCATAATAAAATTGAAGTGGAGAAATCTGATGAAGTTTTTATGAGAAAATGACGATTGCAACTAGCCTTCGCCATATAATCGTATTATATATTATTGATATATATATATATATATATATATATATATATATAATTATATATATAAATAATGATATATATTAATATATATATATGATATATAATAATACTATATATATATATTATTCGTAAAGGTATTAACGGCCACCCGGAACGAGACGTTGGATAAAAAAAAAAATTTGCAGGTAGACTCTATAAGAGTAAACACTCTAGGGAGGGCAGCTCCCCCCCCCTGCCCCCCCTGACGACGCCCATGGTATAATATATATATATATATTATATATATATAATATATATATATAATTATTAAATATATATATATATATAATATATATATATATATATATATATATATAATATATATAATTATATATATATATATATATATATACTATAATATATATATATATATAATATAAATTATATAGCAGATTTTTTAAATGCTCACGGTATGTAACAGGGACCCGGCAGCCTACAGTAAAACAAATATATATTTGGAATCAGCGGAAATTCTAAGGATGGGATTTAAGTTTTTTTTTTTTTTTTGTTTTTTTTTTTTTTTTTTTTTTTTTTTTTTTGTGTGCTCTATTCATTGAAAATATTTTTAAAAATTTTTCCCCCCATTTAGGGGCTCGGACCGAGGGACCATGAGGGGGGACGTTTACATACCCCGGAGGGATTGGCGAGGAACCCCCGCGAGCAACCAAAGAACCAAAGAGCGGGGTCGAGACCATCCCCGAGGGGGATTAGTCCTCCTCGTCCACCGGGGAGCCGAGAGACCCCGACTCCTGCCATCTTTGCGGTTTACCCATGGAATCCTTTAGTTAAAGTAATACCAAAGTGGGTTTTGGAAGTAAAATTATTCTTTTTTTTTTAACTAAAGAAATTACCTATAGGTAAACGCAAAGATGGCCGAGTCGGGTCTCTCGCCTCGCGGTGGACGACGGGGGGACTAATTCCCCCCTCCGGGGATGGTCCTCCGACCCCCGCTCTTTGGTCTTGGGGTGTCGCGGGGGTTCCTCCGACCATCCCCTCCTGGGTATGAAACGTCCCCCCCTCTGTCCCCCGTCGGCTCGAGCCCCCTACAATGCTTGATATTTATTTTTTAAAATATTTTCGATGAATAGCAAAAAAAAAATAAAAAAAAAAAAATAAAAAAAAAAAAAAAAAAAAAGATCCGCATCCTTTAGAATTTTCCGCTGATGTCCAAATTTATATAATTTTGTTTTACTGTAGGAAGCTGCCGGTCCCTAGTTCCATACTGTGAGTCATTAAAAAAATCTGACATCTCAATATATATATTAATATATTATATATATATATAATATTATATATATTATATATATATATATATATATAATATATATATATATATAATATATATAATATATTATATATATATAATATATATAATATATATTATATATATAATATACACACACTATGGTGGACACAAATAATAAATATTTACCTCGAAATAAACTAAAAAAATTAAATAAAATGAATTTGAAAATAAATTAATTTGAAACACATTTGCCTTTCAACTGAAAGACAACTTTTGTCTTCTATTAAGCCAGGTTCACAAATTTTTCAAATATTTAAAGTAGTACAATTAGAATGTATTGTATAATTGGTTCTATCTTCAACATGCCTCTGGTTCGTGCCAGTGCGTTACCGATATTCTGTTATGTGAAAATACTTAAACTCTTTTCTTTTGCTCTATGTGAAAGTAGTATCAATTTAAAATTAATTTCTGTATAACACAATATTTTGTGTGAAAATAAACTTTGCAGAAAATGTAACCAAGTTATGTGGTTCGATTGCAAAAGAAATAGATTTGTGTGTACTAAAAATACAGTTATAGTTAACGGTATAATATATATATATATAATATTATATATATATATATATATATATATATATATAATATATATATATATATATATAGTATATATTATATATAAATTATTATATATATATATATATATATATAGATAATATCAGTGGCGTAACTAAGCAGTTGCGCCCCCCGCGAACTTTATTTTGTTGCGCCCCCTTTATTCATGATCGGGTGGCTAGAGTTTTTTGGTAACTTGAATGACAAAAAAAAGTTTTCTTGTTCATATCAAAGAAAAATGACATAGCATTACAAAAGAACCAGAGTGTTAATAAATAAAAAATGGTTTATATATTATATAATATATATATATATATATATATATTATATATATATATATATTAATATATATATATATATATATATATATAATATATATCTATATATAATATATATATAAATATATAATATATTTATATATAGTATAAATATAATTATATATATATATATATCATATATATAGTATATATATCTATATATATATAATATATATATATATAATATATATATTATATTTATATATATAATATATCAATATAAATAATGCACATTTTTAAAACACTTTTACATTTCTGTTATTGGTAAAAGTAAAAGCAAAAAATCTTACTAATAAACAATACAACATTTGTCATTCACTTTTTAATCTTGACATTAATAGTCTTCTAAATGCTCATTAATCCCTTTCGCCTCTTTGCATCCAACATGTTCGCACTACAATTTCTCCAAAGTCCAGTGCGGCGAGACCGATCATAACCCTATTCTAAGTACAGCAATTCACTTACCTTACGGTCGTCATGGTACTTCTCAAATACTTTTTATTCAGTATTAATTTTGAAAAATCCTCTCAGCATATGTTCGAAATACTGGAGTGTGAGAAACATTATAAAAGCTGTTCATACGTCTGGAATACTACAAGAAAACATATTATTTTCAATCAATAAATATTCTGACACTTGTATATTTTTGTGTCATTTTTTCTTTTCTTTATTTCGCTTGCCACAAACATTCCTGATAGCAAGACAATGTTCCGTAACTAAAGAACTGTAATCGTCGGCTTCATATTTTTGTAAAACTTGTCAGCAGACTCCATGAGCTCTTTATCTATTTGTTCTGTAAGGGTTGTAGGGGCTCAAAAGCAAAACATCTGTTTCACCTTCCTCATATCTTGGACCTCTCTGATTCACTTGGCCTATTAGTATATCAATGGCTCTGTAAAAAAACTCACCCTGAAATTGTGCAAAGGATCAATGATGTCAACATCTTTAGAAAAGCTCATCAAAGAAGCTGTCACTTGCTTTTGTTTAGTATGCAATGAAGTCTCAATTTGCCAGCTTCTTCTAATTTCCTGGGCCTCTTCACTAAGCTTGTAAATACTCCCCCGACAACTGTTTGCCTTTTAGTTTAGTGACACACTTTCTAAAAAGAAGTTGGAACTTCATCGCTATATATATATGATATATAGTAATAATATATTATATATATATTATATAAAATATTATATATTATTATATATATATATATATATATATATATATATATATATATATATATATATAATATATATATATATTATATATAATAAATATCATATATATTTATATTATTATATTATATATAATATTATATTATATAATATATATATAATATATATATAATATATATATCTATATTATATATATATATATATAATATATTATTATATATATATATAGATATTTATATATATATAGCTTATATAGGAGAGAGAAGAGAGAGAGACGAGAGAGAGAAGAGAGAGACGCAGAGAAGAGAGATTTCATTACGGAGTTGTCATCGAAATAAAGTGTTCATCACTCTTGCCACCGTGCGCCCTCTTGGCTTGCTGCGCCCCCCCGCACGCGGGCTTGCGGGGGCGTTATTTACGCCACTGATATATATATATATATATAAGTGTAATAAAAGTGTGTAAATATGTAAATATGGCACGTTGTTTATTTGAAAACACTTGGCAACGTTGTATGGTGGGAATATTAAAAAAATCGATTATCTTTTCTAAAATATCGATATCTGACATTACCTTAAAGCCAACTATTACCAATAATAATAATCGACGATAAAAAAACCAAAATGATTTAAGTCATTGATCTCCTTACTAAGATGTGCTAGCCTGAAAATATTATATATATATATATATTATAAGTATATATATATATATATATATATATATAATATATATATATATATATATATATATATATATAATATATATATATATATATATATAGGCATTATTTGTAATTTTTTAAGATACTGTACTCGACTACCGAGGTACATAACTTAACCTAACCTAACTTAACCAAACCTAACCTGGAACTTTCGCTTTAAAAGGATGTTAACCGATATATATCGAGCGATTGAATCGATTTTTTTTCGATTATTTCAAGGCCAATATAGAGCGAAAATATATATTAAATAAGTTTTTTTATTTTTTAAAGTAAAGGAATACCCAAGATTAAATTCGCCAGATGTCATAAGAGTCAGGGTCTCTTGTGCCTCAGCGGGGACGAACGGGGGGACTTCGCCCTCTGTCCACCGGTCGGCTCGAGCCCATTAATAAAATAAAATAAAAAAAAAATGAAAACAAAATTAAACCTATAAAAATTAAACCTATAAAAATTAAACCTATAAAAATTTTTCTCTTCTTTTATTGGAGTTTAAGTTAAAACGTCACAGTGTATGGTTAGACCATTAGGGTTCAGCGATATTTCGGATATCGTAACATTTTATGTAACATCCTTTTAAAGTGGAAAGTGCCCCTAACTAATTAAAATTCATTTTTATACCAAGTTTGTGACTCATAAACTTCCGAGTTTATGGAACAACCTAGGCCTGTGGAGGTTATGAAATACCTCACAGGTATATCAGTACAGTATCGACAAATATGCCATATATATATATATATATATATATATATTATATATATATATATATATATATAATATATATATATATATATATAATATATATATATATATATATATATATATATTTATCTATATATATATACTATATATATATATATATATATAAGAAAATGATTCTATTTTTTTTTCCCATTGTACATTTAATAAGAGTAGTGACGCTTTTGCAACTTTAATTTGGTCATTATCCTGCTATGCTCGCATCTTACGTCCGGAAACATTTTTAGACAAATAATTGTTTAATTGAAATAAACGTTATACTTTTATATTCTGGCAAATATTTTCCTATGAGTTTGAGAATTTTTTTTTCCTTTTCACGATAATTTTTTTTTTATTTTCTTTTATTATACTTTTTTTTGTTTCACTTTATTTTATTTAAATAAAATAAAAATTTTTGTGTCGCGTACATCTAGACCGCTTTGCGAATTCTATTTCAGCTAATTAAATTTCTTCCTGAAGAGTTGTCAATTACTAATTTAAATAATTGTGAATGACTACTTTAGCAAGATTTCGTAAAAAAAGGATGATATTTGAATTTAGAACATACGAAACTTAAGACATACATCCGCAATCGTAGTGGAGGAAGTTTGACATCCCCACACGCGGATATCTAAACACAAATATTAATCACTGTAGATGTAATTAACGCTACGGTCAGGTTACATATTAGAATAAGATTTTTATTCCTGAATAATAAAATAATAATGTAAACTTTCTCGCAAACACATGATGTATACCTTCCACACGTTCATATGATTGCAATTGGAATACAATTGACTCTAAATTGCTTATCTAGTATGGAAGACAAAACTAATCACAATAAAACCAGCATAATCAATCTTATAGCAAAAAGTAGGTCAGAGTATTTAATCTTGAATATATTTCCTCTTTTATTGAAAAACAAAAAAACAAATCAAATGTAAATACGGGTGGGAAATTCTTTGTTGACATTTCAATGCGGGAAAGAGACGATTACAACGTAAATAGGCTATTATTTGACGTAAGGAAAAGGGCTTGAGTAACTCCTAACGGACGTCAGTTATTTCTTGTCAACGTTTACGAAAACTATACAAAAGAAGTGTGTTGCCAGATACTCCTTTATAAAAAATTTAATATTTATGATATATATATATATATAGTATTATATTTTATATTATATATATTATATGTATATTATAACTATATTATATATATATACTATATAATATATATATATTATTTATATATTATTATATATTATATATAATATATATATATATATATATATAGGTCAGCATCCCGAAAGACACATGCATGTAACTAAAAAACTATAACAGCTACAGGAAAATAAATATCATTTATTAATCAGGAGACATTTTTACCCATAAAAAAAATAAAAAATAACGCTTTTTAAAAATTTAAAATTGTTAAAAATGTTGTAATACTTGTATAATAACTACCGTTTTTTGAGAATACGAAGTAGCTCGAGTACTCCGAGGGAGCGCGCAAAGGTGCCAAATGTTGAATTTTTTTTCTTTTTTTACTAAAGATTACTCCACGGAGTAACATAAGATGGCAAAGTCGGGGGTTTCTCGGCAACCTACGGGGACGACGGATGACTTCGTCCCCCTCTGTCCTCCGTCGGCTTGAGCCCAAAAGAAAAAAAGGAAGAAAAAGAAAAAATAAAACAATAAAGAAATAACTCACACAAAAAACAAAACACTATTTGGTAACTCTTGCTCTCGTATTACCGCAGGAATGGAAGGTTGATCAAAGCGTACGCTTGTCTGACCTAAGATTATACTAATATTTAAGGTGTTATTAATATTAGAATAAAAATTTTTTTTTTTTTAAGTTTCATCGATGAAATTACTTGCTGAAATCAAAAAATCGTTATTTATTTTCCTGTAACTATTATAGTTTTAAAGTTACATGCATGTGCCTTTCGGGATGCTGCGCCATATATATATTCATATATAAATATATTTTATAGATTTCTACATCCATTTCTATTTTACAAGTAACCTTCCCAGAAATATGAACTTAAAGGTCAGCGTTTCGATTAGCCGTCATATGTATCTTAAAAACTATTAATGCTACAGTAAAAAGGAATACATTTTTGGAATCAGCGTAAAATTTTAGTTATGAAACACTTTTAAAAAATAAAAAAAAAATTGGTTTTTAAAAAAAGTGAATAAAATGTAGAATAGTAATTTTAAACTTATTTTAATTAACGTAACCTTACGTTGGCCTTTAAATGTTGGGTGGTGTTAAAACTAAAGAATACCAAGGGTTGACCGCAGAAGATGCAGGAGTCGTGGTCTCTCGGCCTTCCGGGGAACGACAGGGTAGGACTATTTCCCCCCCTCGGGGAGGGTCTCCGGAACCCCCGCTCTTTGGTATTTGGGTGTCGCGGGGGTTCCTCCGCCCCTCCCCTACGGGGTATGGAAAACCGTCCCCCCCCCTATGTTCCCCGTCGGCTCGAGCCCCCTACTGTGCCATATATATATATATATATATATATATATATATATATATATATATATATATATATATATATATATATATATATATATATAATAATATTAATTATATGTATATATAATTCATACTTGTGCACGTACCTTTTGAAATAAATGACAAAATGACACAGATTTAGCGATTTCAGACCCCGTTACAATGAACTGTGATGAAGATGCCAGATGTTCGATTAGATCAAACATATGTGCAATTAATTTACGTTAATAAATTAAAAAAATAATAATTTTTTCATTCCACTTACGGCAAGTGTAAATTTTTCAAGATGTCTGCCAACTAATGATTGGAGGGGGATCATGTCTCGGAAAATTTCGGGGGAGGCGGACCAATTTGTCGTACATTCAAAAACATATTTATTATATTTTTTATTATTTTTTTTAACCACTTCATTTTATTTCTTCTTCATTTTCCTGCACTAAAATGTAAGCTGATTTCAAAAATGTATTCAGTTTTTACGTAACTATCATAGCTTTTAGATACAGGGGGCTTCCTAATAAACCGCTATTATATATATATTATAATATATATATTATACTATATATATATATTATATATATAATATATATATATATATATATATAATATATTATATATAATATATATAATTATATATATATATATATCAGCGACATCTCCAGATAACTTTTACTACTCGGGCTCTCTCTCTCTCTCTATATATATTATATATATTATATATATATTAAATATATATATTATATATATATATATATATATAGTATATATATATATATATATATAGTATATTATATACACGTTTAAAATAAATTTAAAGTAGTCTCGCCTTATTTATACATAAAGAGAATGTAACTAAGAGATGCCAAAGGCAAAAATATAAACAATTTTATAGGCTAAATTTACACAATCTCCGCTATTCGATTTGAAGCTTCGAACATTCACATTTTTAATGGATGAAAAATAGATTTCTTTTAATTAGCGTTGATTCTTGCTTTTCTGGCTTCAATTTTTACATAATCTTTTATTATTATTTATTATGCAATATTCCATTTCATTTGAACCAATTTTTCGCAAAAAAAATAGGAGAATTTTACCGTAACTATGAAATTTGTAAAAGATCGATCGTTTTTATATTAACTCGTGCTAAGCACGAGCAGCACGAGTACAGGAGTCGCCTCTGATATATATAATAATATATATATATATATATATATATTATATATATATATATATATTATTATATATATATATAATATATATATAATAATATATATAAATTATATATATATATATATATATAATATATATATATTTACATGATACCACTGCTCACGGGCCAATGCCCTTTTCAAAAGGATGGGGCAAAAAAAATAAACATAAATAAATAATAAAAAAAAAAATTACATAAAGAAAAAACAAATTAAAATGAATGGAAAGTAAACCCACCCTTTGTCCCTTGCCTAACCCAATTCCCTCAGGTGGGCGCAGACGGCAGTGACTAAATAGAGGATGATTTGAAAATTGCGGTGGGAAATATATATATAATATATATATAATATATATTAATATATATATACTATAATAATAATATATATATATATATATATATATATATTTTATATATAATATTATATATATTATATATATATATATATATATATATTATATATATATAATATATATATATATATATAAATATATTTACATATACCACTAGCTCACGGGCAATGCCCTTTTCAAAAGGATGGGGCAAAAAAATAAACATAAATAAATAAATAATAAAAATTACATAAGAAAAAACAAATTAAAATAAATGGAAAGAAAACCCACCCTGTCCCTTATCCTAACGCAATTCCCTCAGGTGGGCGCAGACGCGGGACTTTAAATAGAGGAAGATTGAAAATTGCGGTGAATATATATATATATATATTATATATATATATATATATATATATATATATATATATATATATATATATATATATATATATATATATATATATATATTTATATATATATATATATATAATATATATATATATATATATATATATATATATATATATATATATATATATATTATATATATATATATATTATATATATTATATTATAATATATATATATATATATATATATATATATATTATATATATATATATATATATATATCATATATATATATATATATATATAATATATTTTTTTTTTTTTTTTTTACGGTTATCACCACCGCATCACGGCGCAATGCCCTAATTCAAGGAGGGCGGTGTTAAAAACAACAAAAAATTCAACTAACACAAACTACGCAGATGAGCACAGGCGCGGGCTTTAAGTGAGGGAGATTAAATTGAGAGTAGGAAACACAGAAGATGGAAGAGAATTCCACAGAACAGAGGTGGCAGGAAAGAAGGAAGCACCGAAGCGAACTAGTCTGGAGTTGTTTGATATCAACACAAAACTCATGTGCCGGGACAAAGCACCCCTTGTGCTACGAAGGGCGTCTTAAAGGTTGGTGGCACGGAGTGGAAAGTTCCCCTCGTACACTTGCCCGCTACGACCTATAGGAAAAAAGAATAAAGCACCAACATCGCGGCCGCAAAGAATAGAGGGTCAGTGAACTAGAAAAACGGACAGTTGATAAGTCTTATTTGACCTTTGACTTCGACCCTATCCAAAAGCCGGTGGGAAACCTGAGCCCCCAGATATGAGAGCAGTACTCCATTACAAGGCGGATGAGGCCCTTGTAAAACTGGAGTAACTGTGAAGAGGGAAAAAAGTCTCGCAGTCTAAACAGAACTCCCAGCTTCCTTAGCCGCCTTAGCAACCGTTGTGATGTGAGGTTCCAAGACAATTTTTTTGTTTATGTTAAGGCCAAGGATGTTTATTTGTTCGACAGGAGAGACGAGAGAACCGTCGAAAAGAGATAGGAAAGTTAGAGGGTGTCTTAGAGAGGGAGATTTGTAGAAGTTGATTTTTAAAGAATTGAATTTCACAAGTTTAAGACGACCCCACCCGGAAATTCTATCCAGATTTCAGCGAGAATAGAATCGGAAATATTAGACGAGAGGCAATTCTAGAAGTAAAAGAAGGGGCAGAATTGAAATTGAGTTGAAGAATTAAGGGTCGAGTCATCGGCATATGGTGAATAGAGTAGAAGTGCAGGTGAGAAGACATTAATGAAAAGTAGGAATAAAAGAGGAGATAAGACAGAACCTTGAGGAACACCACTATTACACGAAAAAGGAAGAAGAAGGTCGCCCATCAACAACAGCTATATTGAGCGATTTTGAAAGAAAGCTAGACATAAGTAAGCAAAGATAAGGAGGAAACCCCAAAGGAGGGCAGCTTGGAGAGCAGTGACGCGTTGCCATACCCGGTCAAATGCATTTGGATATATATATATATATATATATATATATATATATATAATATATATATATATATATTATATATATATATTATATATAATATATATATATATATATATTATAATTAATATTATATAATATATATATATATTTATATAATATATAATATATATATATATATTATATTATATTTATAATATATATATATATATATATATATAATTATTATATATATATAATATATATATATATATATATATATATGTATTAGGAGTAAAAACTCGTGGGTTGCTCGTGCTTTGTATCTTTACGCCATTTTCTCCATTGTTTTAATAGTGTGTCAAACGATACAAACATATGCAAAAATAAATTTATATATAACAATAAAATCCTAAAAAGAAAAAATTTTCTTTACTTACTAATAAACTAAATTAAAACTATGAATTAAATTACTAAACCCATGTGTTTAAAACATTAAAAGCGCTAAACAATAAAACGAATTAATAAAGTCAGTAAAAATGAAAAACGAAGTTTAAAATATATATATATATATATAATATATTAGGTTATATATATTATATTATATATATATATATATAATATATATATAATATATATATATATATATATATATATATATATATATATATATACAAGAGAAATGCAATACCGAGAGACCCCGACTCTTGCCATCTTTGCGGTTTAGGTTGCGGGTATTCCTTTAGTTATAAAAAAATATACTTTGACAAGTATATATTATATATTATCATATATTATATTATATATATATATATATATATATATATATATATAATTATTATATATTATATATTGTATATATATATATATATATATATATATATATATATATATATACTTTTTCTTTTTTGAAAGAGCGAAAGACAATTAATTTTTTAATTCTCCAAAAGATCAATGGGTTAGTGTTTCAACGAGG
Source organism: Trachelipus rathkii (assembly GCA_015478945.1). Lineage (NCBI taxonomy): Eukaryota > Metazoa > Arthropoda > Malacostraca > Isopoda > Trachelipodidae > Trachelipus > Trachelipus rathkii. Next base: position 47,781 of record JABUQX010039084.1, read on the forward strand.
AAGCAAGCGTGTGTTCCTAACTTAAAAAGTAAATGACAAAAAAAAAAACTGTACAAAAAAAACATGCAAAGGAAAGTTCAAATGAAATTTCTTGACCTTGGATTATTGTGCTATAATCCGACAAAAAAAAGCAAGAATCGTGACAAATTATTTTTTCTCTTTCTTTTTCCAAGTATTCTTCATAAAAATCAATAAAACTATGTTTGCCCTTCTGTTATTTATCTTTAAAGGCGTAAATCTGTTTAATACTTTAAAAAAAAAATTGACCGTGTCGGAAATGGAAATACTTCATATGTTTACATAAGTGTTGAGTAATGCAAAGAAATAAGAAAAAAAAAATCCCTACATATCCTCATTTACATATTTCAAAATGAGGAATTATTTCGTGAAAATAGTCGATGAATAAAAAATTATGTAAAAAGATACATTTTTAATGACAACACGACTTTCTTATTTCCTATGTGTGTGCGTGTGTGTGTGTGTGTGTGTGTGTGTGTGTGTGTGAGAGAGAGAGAGAGAGAGAGAGAGAGAGAGAGAGAGAGAGAGACCCCATACACGCTTCAAAAATATCAGCTTCCTCCTCTTTTTAGTTTGTTTGTTTATTTTAATAATGGTTTTTTGGGAACAGATTTTGTATAGATGCCAAAAAGCACGTTCCTCGTCGCCTCACGTTTAAAACCAATCAAAATCTTAATTCAAGAAATCATCAACAGCAATTAGCGAGCCATTACCTCTTAAGACACAATCAAAGTTTTTTACTACACCCAATGACTAAGCAGTAAAAAAATGAAGGCTGTCCCACTTTATATATATATATATATATATATATATATATATATATATATATATATATAACTTACTTATATATATAAATATATATATATATATATATATATATATATATATATATATATATAACTATATATATATATATACTCTCTATATATATATATAAACTTTCCGTTATATGTTCCCTTTTGAGAAGAATATATATATATATATATATATATATATATATATATATATATATATATATATATATATATATATATATATATATATATATATATATATATATATATATATATATATATATATATATATATATATATATAACCAAACAGTAGCGTATAAAAGAAAATAACCAATATATTCTATCAAAATCTACTACTCTAATAATGGAGAGAGAGAGAGAGAGAGAGAGAGAGAGAGAGCTCTGCTATATACAAAGTACAAAGGCGTTCCTAAATAGAACTTACAATACAAATAAACATGTAATTTTTGGATACAAGTTCAGGAAATGGTTCGGAACTGGTCCTTGAGTCTGTTAAAACTATTTCTATCTAATAATAATAACAATAATAATAATAATAATAATAATAATAATAATAATAATAATAATAATAATAATAATAATAATAATAATAATAATAATAATAATAATAATAAAATTAATCATTATAATAATAATAATAATAATAATAATAATAATAATAATAATAATAATAATAATAATAATAATAATAATAATAATAATAAATTTACCCAAAACTTTACAGCTAATTCACAAAACAAACTGCCTAATATTAATATTGTTGACACGCTCCCAATTTTATATATATATATATATATATATATATATATATATATATATATATATATATATATATATATATATATATATATATATATATATATATATATATATATATATATATATATTGACATCGCTCCCAATTATATATATATATATATATATATATATATATTATAATTGTCAGATAATTGATTAAAATATTATATAAGATATAAAATAATGAATTGTAAAAGCATTTTTTTAAACGTTTTTAATTGCTCAAATGTGTTAGTTGAGGGTAAAACATTATAAAAAATGGGAAATCATAGAAAAGAAAATATTAGCGAAACTTGTGTCTAAGGAATATTCATATTTTACAATTCTTTTAAGTATAAATTTGTTATATATGATTTTTACTTTTAATATACGTTAGTATATAATTATTTTTCATTATATGATTGTTTACAATGTTTGCCTTATAAAAACTATTGTTTATATTGTTTATAATTTTATTTCTCAAACATATTGTTAAAACCAATTATTTGGCGGTTCTTTTCCTGTGGCGGGTTTTTAAAATAAGGTTAATGTTGAAAACTTAACCCGGCCGCAGGTTAACAAATCATTTATATATAGCAGAATTGTAATAAATATTCCGCGTGACGTTAAGTCAGCGACTCATTTGAATATAGTAAAGATTATTTTTAATAAAGATAACCAAAAACTAAAGCTGTTTTTAACACCTTACCATTAAGAAATAACTATTAAAAGGGTTATTAGTTTCGGAGCACCAATCAAAGCGTAACCATATAACCTTTTGTTGGTGAAAGCGGCGGCTTCGACAGAAAAAGGTAAAATTTGCCAGTACCTGTAGATACTTAGGACCCTCAGCTTATAAACGAAGCTTAATACGAGTGGCTATCAAAGAATAACCACCAATTACTACATGTGCAGTGGAGGAACAAGCAGAAGAGATAACTACAAGCCCTCTACTGCACCAAGTAAACCTGCCAGTGGAGAAAGAAGAAAAGATAACTCCCAACACTCTTGTCACTACAGAATTGACCTCTTCCTCTACTATATATATATATATATATATATATATATATATATATATATATATATATATATATATATATATATATATATATATATATATATATATATACGACCGTTATGCTGCTCTTTCATATATATATTAGAGGAAAGGGTGAGTCTAACAATTAACAGAGAGTGTTTATATATATGTATATATATATAGCATATATATATATTTATATCTATACAACTTAATATATATATATATATATATATATATATATATATATATATATATATATATATATATATACATATATATATACTATAACAACTTATATATATATGAGGTTATTATAAGTGATCTATTTATTTTCGTTTGTAAATAACTATGCTTGGACTGAATTATATTATTATTATTATTATTATTATTATTATTATTATTATTATTATTATTGTGTATTATTATTAGATATTGTGGTCAGGGAGTGTCACTTGACCTTTGAATATCTAACAAAAATGAAATGAAATATCTCAAAAAATATATTTGATAAAATCTCATGATTACTTTTAGACTTTCCAATTTCTACAAGAATGTCACAAAACCTTTTTTTCACTTTTCAATATAGGGCCTATATATATATATATATATATATATATATATATATATATATATATATATATGTAACCTGTAGTAACTATATACTTCTTCTTTAATATATATATATATATATATATATATATATATATACGAGTATATTGTGTTTGATACATAGATACATACATACATACATACATACATACATACATACATACATACGACGAACAAATATTTTAAAAATTTCGAAATGTACTCAAAATATTTCTCTCTGAATTTGATAATGATAATCTCGATAATGATAACGTTCACAATGAAATGAAACGATATGGGAGGTATTTCGCATAAGAGTGATGTGATGGATGAAAATAAACTTAAAAAGCTTTGAAGCAAATGCATAAAAAGTGTTAAACTTGGAAGGAGAGAAATTTATTTTTTTTTTTTAACACCATTTTTTTAGTTTCTATTTTGCAATTTATTAAAAAAATTTATAAGATAACTAGAGTTAACTTATATGAATAAAATTAGGACAATAATGAATCCGAAATAGGTTTACAATGTCAAAGTAAATGTTTTAAAGAAAATAGTGTAAGAGCTAGTGTTTGTGCCAGAGCTAGTGATCGTGCTGGAGCTAGTGTTTGTGTCAGAGCTAGTGTTTCTGCCGGAGCTAGTGTTTATGCTAGAGCTAGTGTTTGTGCTGGATCTAGTGTTTGCGCCAGAGCTAGTAAAGGGTCATTTTAAAATGATGGGTCCACTCTGAGGCGACAAAATATTATACCAGCTCGGAGTCCCTAATTTGGAATAATTTTGATAAAATGATTAACGCAAGGTACTCTGCAACGAATAAACAAGAATATTATCATTTTTCCCAACAGCAAATAGAAAATTATTCCAGAAAATTAAATTCTTTCAATACTGAATTAAACTATTAAAGTAACGTAACAATCTGAGTGCCAACAAAATCTTAGTGCAAATAGTGCCGATAAAACACTCAGCAAAACATATAATAAAATAACCTCTAGAAGCTTTTCTAGGTCACACATATAAGAATTTCTTTTGAAATATGATGAATATAATAAACAAATTTACAAGTTACATCTAATGCGTAATTTAATTATTTCTAAGAGTTAAATTAAATTTTAAATTATTTCTTTTAAGAATTAAATTACTACCTACGTTTTCTCAATTACATCATTTTTACATTTGAAAGTCTTTCATCAATATATATATATATATATATATATAAATTTAGGTCCAAAAAAGGTCAAGGTCAGGGTGGTCCAAATATGGACACGTGCAATATCCGGGCCCTACTACATATATATATATATATATATATATATATATATATATATATATATATATAAAGCGAAATTAGGTGTTGGACTTGTAGGCATCTCTTCTTCTTCTGCTTGCTCCTCCGCTTCATGGATAGTTGTTGTAGAACTTTGAAGTTCTCTCTCTCTCGTAGGTATAATAAAACTCTTGTATTGATTTGAATCGAACATGTT
>JABUQX010039084.1:60000-82500 GCA_015478945.1 Trachelipus rathkii
AAACCAAAGATTTATATGCGTGCATACGTGTAGGTGTGTGTGTGTGTGTGTGTGTGTGTGTGTGTGTGTAGGTGTGTGTGTTGTGTGTGCTGAGAAGATGAGAGAGAGAGAGGAGAGAGAGAGAAGAGAGAGAGAGAGAGAGAGAGAGAGAGAGAGAGAGAGTTTCCTTCCAGCTGTACAATGACGTCAAACTATTGAGAGAGATTATTTTCGATTTACGGGAGAGGGGGAATCTCGAATGGAGGTGTTGGGGCGTAGGGGAGCAGCTTAAGTGTAAATTGAATGTGGGAAAAATTAAAGCAGATGGAACATTGCGTGAGCGAGGATTTTAGGACTAAAAACTACGAGAGCAGAAATGTTACAATAGGTGCTAAATGAATTCACCTCCCAATCTCTCTTCTCCTCTCTCTCCTCTCCGTCTTTCTCGGGACTTCTCTCTCTCGTCTATATTCTAATATGTCTAATCTGTTTTGTGGTGTGTGTGTTGTCTCGCTTGTATCGTAATATTTCTAATTATTCACTACTCTTCATCGTATATCTCTTCGTTATATAATTATGCTCTTTTATTACTATATCTCATATACTATATATTCTATAATATATATACTATATTCTATATTATCCTAATAATTACTTAATATCTATATAATTTACTTCTCTATATATCTTCACTCTCCTCTAATATTATTACTATTATCTATATATAGTATCTCTACTTCTATATATATCTATAATTATCTCTTACCTCATTTCATTTATATATTATCTGTCTAATTACTATATATTACTACTATGCTCTCTCTTACATTACTATCTTATATATACTATCTATATATATACTTACTACTACTATATTATTACTCATTCTTATTAATTTATCTACTCATTCATGTATCTAATTCATCTTCTCTCTTCTATATATTATTACTCTCTCCTGTGATACTCATATATATTTACTCTTCTATCTATTCTATATATATATATCTATTCTATCTATATACTCTATCTATAAGCAGTTCTTTATTTAATTACTCTCTATACTCTCCTTCTCTCTCTCCATCTCTTCTCATTCATCTCTCGTATCTTATATTATTCTCTCTCCGTATACTATCTATCCTTTATCTACTACTATATTCTATCTTACTATATTCTTCATTAGTATCTCTATCTATCTAACTATCTCTCTTAATATTATTCTAACCTCTACATCACCATACTATTTCTACTTTCTATATTATATCTCTTACTTATTCTTCTTACTCTTTTATCTTAATTTATATTATTTCTCCGAGTATTTTGTGTTTTATATATATAGATATATATATATATATATATATATATATATATATATATATATATATATATATATATATATTTATTATAATATATATATATATTATAGTATATTTATATATATTATATTATATATATATATTATATATATATTATATATTATTTAAATATATATATATTTTATATATATATATATATATATATTATTATATATATATTATATATATTATATGAAGTTAATATATATATATATGGTATTGTTTATTAATATGAGTATATATATATAATTATAATATAATATAAATATATATATATATTATTATAATGTTTATTAAACTTTATCAGTGACGGTGTTAAAAATAGTAGTAACGTTAAATTTAAAGAAATAAAATAAAATTCATATTAAGTTTAATTAATATTGAAATCACGAAATATTGACCTTTCACCAAAATGGGGTTGAAGTAGGAATTTGCCAAAGAAAGAGTTGAGAGTTCCATACTAAGACTGGCCTGCCAGAACTAGGTTAGCCTAATCCGTGTACACAGAAATAATATATTTCAAATTATTTATTTTAGATTTTAACTAATTGAAATAATATTATATGAAAAAGAAAAATAGAAGAACGGTTTATAATACTAATTTTTTTTTTATTTATTACTAAAATAATATACAAAGTATTTAGAAGAAGAAAATTTATGTCATCATATTAAAATTTAATGTAATTGGAAGGGTAAAAAGTGAGAAACTTTTCCAAATTATTTCCTCAATCTTTATTTTTTTCACTACCATGCAGAAATCTCTCTTTCAAATATATAAATCTAATATAGCTCTGCCTTTAGCAATTTTCGATTTTATTGAATTCAAGTTTTATACATTTCAGTACGAGAAAAATGCATAAAATATTTAAATAAATGAAAAATTATTAAATAAGGAAGGATTTGATTTGAGGTATTTGTAATGAGATTTGATGGAAAAATCCCATAGATTTTAATTTGAGCATAACTGATGAAAAAGTCCCATAGGTTTTAATTACTGCATAGCTTATGGAAAAACCCCATAGGTTGTAATGTGAGCATAACTAATGAAAAAATCTCGTATGTTTTAATTTGAGCAAAACTGATTAAAAAATCCCATAGGTTTTAACTAATGCATAACTGATGGAATAATCACATAGGTTTTAATTAATGCATAACTGATGGAAAAATCCAATAGGTTTTAATTTGAGCATAACTGATGGAAAAATCCCATAGGTGATATCAATGCATAACTGCTGGAAAAATCCAATAGTCTTTAATTTAAGCATAGTTTTTTAAATTTTTGATTCATCTACATAAAATAATTGTTAAAATCTAGCATTGTTTTGGCTCTAAAACGCACATTTTGAGAATTTTCATTTTTCTTCATTAGATTGTTTTGTATTTTCATTTGAAGAAAAATAGGTTCAAACCTTTTTGAGTGGAGGGAATAAATCATTTGTCTAAACGAATTGATACTGAAGCATTTTAAAATTGGGTATATTATCTAAACTGTTAATTATTATGTTAAATTTTTGTATAAGTCACAAATTAGAAACCTTACCAATTTCCTACGAATTTTGATTTATGGTTTATTTGGTTTGTCAAAAACTGTTTGGTGATAGCTTTTGTTTTCAACAGATCAATGTGAAATTTTCAGTTATAAAGATTAACGTTAATTTGTTAGAGATATGCATGAAAAAGTATGAATAGGTTCGTTTTGCACGCAATGTTAGTTACTTTACTGAGGTGTTAAGTGTGGGAACTTATGTAATCTGCACATTACCCAATAACTCTCTCATCGAGCTCTACGGCGTATTACAGGTTTGTCGTTGAGTATTATACTCTCACCATAGTTCAGATGACATGCACTAATCACCCCCCTTTAATTAAGTGAAAACTTTGTTCAGAAGACCAAAACACAAAAATACATCTAGCATAATAAAACACCGTACTCTCACAACCGAATGTTTTAAACTCCTTAATGAACTCCCACACATAATCTCAGAACTGACAAAAATAGTAATCACTCTGAACACAAATCAATACACGAACATATAACGCGCTGTATGCTCGACGGCAGTAGACTCGAATTAATAGGGCCCTGATTTACACGACATTTAAACTCATGAGAGCATATTAGGGTAATTATTCATAAAAACACTTACACTATTACTAAACAAGAGGACCTGAAATCAATAGATCAAGTAGATCAATAGATCAATAGATCAGGTTGGACGGAAGGGTGGTTGGATGGTGGTTTGATTTACTGATTTACTGCTTTTGGTATGTAAAAACACATAACAATTTTACTATAAAAATATGACTTGAATTCAAATAGATCAATAGATCACAGAAGGCTGAGGAGGGCAGTTTGATTTACTAGATTTATCTGATTTTACTGGCTTTAGGGTATAAAACCGCAAACACCATTTTACACTAACACACCAAACATATACCTGAACTCTAGAAATCAATAGAATCAATAGCGCAACAAATAAAATATCACAATACCAGTAATACAGAAGTGCTGAGGAGGGCAGTTTGAATTTACAGATTTACTGATTTACTGCTTTTCGAGTATGTAAAAACTCAATTTTACTAAAAATGAACTTGAATCAATAGATTCAATAGATCACAGAAGGGGCGAGGAGGAGGGCAGTTTGATTTTACTGATTTACTGATTTCTGCTTTACTGATTTTACTGCTTATTGATTTACTGATTTTACTGCTTGAAGTTATAAACTTTTAATTTACAATAAATGTTTATTTTATCCAAAGATACTTATTTTTATGTTTATGTTCATTACAAAAATGTCTGAAGCAATAGATCAAATAGAATCAATAGATCAATAGATCAATAGATCATCAGAAAGGGCTGAGGAGGCAGTTTGATTTATGATTATACCGAATTTCGGTGCATAAACTGATTTACTGATTTTACTGATTTATCTGCTTTACTGATTTACTGATTTACTACGTTAGGGTACGTAAAAACTGTGATTTGATTGCTTCTTATTTGTTTTGTTTTTTTTTTTTATCTTGTCTTAGGGTTAATAATCTTTACTATTTTTATCATAAATTTTATCCAAGAGCTATTTTTTAATGTTATGTTCTATTTACTAAATATGTCTTGAAGCAGATAGATCAATATTGATCAATGTTATAATTAGATCAGCAGCTGGATAGTAGGGTGTGTGGGTGGTTTGATTTACGATTTACTGTATTTATCTGCTTTAGGGTATGTAAAAATGTAAATTTACGTTATAAACATAAATATATGAAATTTTATTATTTATTTTTTTATTTACTTATCTTTATTTTTATTTTTTCCTTCCTAGCATGGTCTTGAAACCATTATTTTCGAAAATCTACAGACCCAAAAAAAGTATATAAAGACATCAACATTGCTGTTAATTCGAATGTTTATACTCGTCACCTGCTACCGGGCCTAGCACCGGTGCCGATCAATCTCCAAATCCAGATACCAATATTCTAAAATATTACTCTGATTCCTCTCTCTTCTCCATTTTCAGCCTTCTGCGTAACATTTTCGATTTTTTTAAGGGGGGTGGTGGGGTTCCCCCTTCGGGGGGCCCCAGGGGGACGTAACCTCGTCTACGACGAGGTTACGTCAGCATCTAACACCCCTCCAAATTTATGCCCGATACGAATACTCTACTCTATAGATATAATTTCGGACCTCATTGGCTGAGCCGGAGGCCTTGGAGCCTAAAAATCTATTTCGAACAATAATAATAAGTAATAAGAATAAAAATATAAACCATTAATTAATCACAATTATTAATATCATATATTTATTAAATTTTATATTTATAAGAAGGGTCTTATATCCCATAGTTTGAGCTCTTCTACGTCAAGTATCTAGATTTTGGGCTAGCACCCCCCTATGCGAGCATGGTCACGGAATCTTGTCTACGATGAGGTTAACGTCACCACTATGGAATATATATATATATATATTATATTATATATATAATATATATATATTATATAGATACATCATATTATATATATATATATATATATATATATATATATAATATTTATTTATTTATTTATTTTATTTAATTTATTAATGTTTATATATTTGTTATTTATTTTATTTTTTATTTATATTTATTTATTATTTATTTATTATTATTTTATTTATTTTATTTATTTTATTTATTTATTTATTCTTTATTTTTATTTATATATTTATCTTTAATTTTTATTTTATATATTTATTTTTTTTAATTTAATTATATTTATTAATTTATTTAATTTATGTTATTTTTTTATTTATTTATTTATTTATTTAATTTATTTATTTTATTTTTATTTATTTATTTATTTTATTTATATATTTATTATTATTTATTTATTTATTTATTTTTTATTTATTAATTTATTTATTTATTTATTTAATTGTTTCGAAAATTTTTCGGTCTTGGGTAATTTTTTTATTCCATAATTTTCCCAAAGAACATTCGGGCAATAGGCAACATACATTCGCATTAGGCAAACATAACATTCGGCTAATGGCGAACATTTGGGCGTCCAATAATTACACTTTAACTACTATATATATTATATATATATATATTATATTATATATATATATATATATATTATAATATATATATATATTTATATATATATTATATTATATATATATATATATAATATATAAAATATATATATATATATATATATATATATATATATATATATATATATATATATATATATATGAGAATAATTTTAAAAATATAAATGAAATTATTTTTAGGATAATAAAAAGTAAGAAAAAATTAATTGAGGTTATAAACAATATTAAAACGAAAAATAAATTTATTGCTAAAAATTTTATATTTTTTTTTATAAAGATTTGAGTGTTAAATTTATTCATCCTCAGTTTATTATAGTTTAACTGAGTCTTCTTAGTTAATGGTAGTACTGAAGTCACTTTTCAAACATTTAGTAAATTGGGAATGTGACTCCCTTATTCCAGTTAATTATTAAGATGGAGCTTATGAGAAGTTCGAACTGCTGGTTGAACTTTATTTGTAGACCAATTTGGAACTTTATTTCTTAGAATGTCAAATAGTTTTAATATAAATTTGCAATCTTTTTTTTAATGATGCTTGAGTCATTTCCATTTCGATGGACAGATTTTCTTAAATTATAGTTTTTCTATTTCATTGTTGATATCGCTTGTCTGTGTTTGTGCAAAACCTTTTCAAGGTTTTATTTTTGAGTAATTCTTCTAAATAACCATTGGTGATCTCTTAAGCAATTATTTTACACAATCATGGTTAATCGTTTTTAATTTTTAGTTTTGTTTTCCATTTTATTGAGAAACTAAAATTGAAGGCAATACAGTTTGTGGTTTTGATCGCCATGTAGTATATTATCTGATGAATATTAATTTGTCCTGAATGTTGGGTCAATTATGATAGTTGTAATAGTTTTCCTCAAAACTAACTTTTCCACTGCAACTCCAGGTTGAAACACTTGTGAGTTGCTTTGCAAAGTTGAAGATTTTAGTTCGACTTTTGTTTATATTTGTTAATTTGTGACAATTGGGACACTCTTTAGTTTTTATATTAATTTTTTAAAGGCTCTGTTGAAATTTTTTATTTATACTTAACAGGAAATTTGGTTAAGATCTTTTGCGAATCCTTAATCGTATAGTATCGAATAATTCACTTTATTTATACAAATTTTGACCTGAAGACTGAACCTAATTGTAATGTTGATAAAATAAAGATTTCAAAATTAGTTCATAAGGTGACGTTTCAAGTGCTATCGGACTATTTCGACTGAGGGTGGAGCTGGTAGCTCTAGTGTCCAGCAAAAATAAGCTCTAATGTCGAACAAAAATTAGCTCTAGTGTTCAGCAAAAATTAGCTTTTGTGTCCAGCAAAAAAAGTGGCTCTTGTTTCCAGCAAAAATTATCTCTAGTGTCCAGCAAAAATTAGCTCTAGTGTCCAACAAAAATTAACTCTAGTGTCCAACAAAAATTAGCTCTAGTGTCCAACAAAAATTAGATCTAGTGTCGAAAAACGTTAGCTCTTGTACACAGCAAAATTTAGCTCTTGTGTTCAGCAAAAATTAGCTCATGTCTTAGCAAAAATTAGTTCTAGTGTTCAGAAAAAAAAATTAACTCTAGTGTCGAGCAAAAATTAACTTTAGTGTCCAGCAAAAATTAGCTCGTGTCGAACAAAAATTAGCTCGTGTCCAGAAAAAATAGCTCTTGTGTCCAGAAAAAATAGCTCGTGTCCAACAAAAATTAGCTCGTGTCCAACAAAAATTAGCTCGTGTCCAGCAAAAATTACCTCTAGTGTTCAGCAAAAATTAACTCTAGTGTTGAGCAAAAATTAGCGCGTGTCCAGAAAAAATTAGCTCTTATGTCCAGCAAATATTAACTCGTGTCTGGCAAAAATTAGCTCGTGTCCAACAAAAATTACCTCCAGTGTTCAGCAAAAATTAGCTCTAGTGTCGAACAAATAGTAGCTCTAATATTTAGCTCTAGTCCAAACAAAAATTATTTTTGTAATATTAATCCCTACTGATTTGTTGTACAGATTATCCCACTGATTTCCGATTTTTGAATTTGAGACATTTTAATGTTGGCGGTGTTTGGAGACTCTGTCTACTAAGTTTTATGATTAGTAGCTATAGGCATAGCAAATTTTTTTTTATTGTACACTTGATTCGGCAATACTTCCAATATATATATATATATATATATATATATATATATATATATATAATATATATATATATATATATATATATAATATATATATTATATATTATATATATATAATATATTATATATTATATATATATAATATATGATATTTTTTGAGATATTGTTACATAAAAGTTATTGAAATTACTCAGCATTGATAGGCATAGTTAACGAATATTTAATAGTTAATTTAAATATAATTATTATTATTTAAATTAATAGCAGTCTTAATCAGATATTTGAAAGCTCATACTTCGTGGTTTTACATGTCAAAGCTTTTACATTTCAATGTGACTAAATAGTTTAGGCAATCTAACAAAGGGGTAGGTGCCATTTTTAACATAATCTCATTATGACTGACCTAAACAGTAACTCAAATTCTAGGGATTTATTCCTGCTTCTCATTGGCTCAGGAGGATTTAAATTTTCTTATTAGAAATTGCGGTTTATAAAATAATCTTTTCTATTTTTTTTTTTTTTTAATTTGAAAAATAGATTTCTTTAATATTTTCGTTTGTTTTTATTTTTTTAAACGAAATACTAATAAATTAACTCAACGATGACACAACATATTTGATACAAGACATTACAATATTCTCACACTCTAAAATATCTCTCATCTATATCTAACACATAAAAATCAAACTACACTAGCTAATCACTCTAAACTACCCTTCCAATTACAAATCTCATCATACCTACTACCTATAAAATTAACCCATCACCACTCACATTATATATATATATATATATATATATATATATATATATATATTATATATATATATATTATATATATAATATATATTATATATATTCAATTAACGAGGGTAACTTCTTTAGTTTAATTGTAATCGAATAACGTGTACTTTTTCCTATATATTTTTAAGATACCACTGTATGTGTGTGTGTGTGTGTGTATGTATGTGTGTGTTTTCACCGTTGTCTTGGTAACGTTAGAACAGTACTCCACTCAACACAACCCAACACAAATAGATCTAACTCTAACACAAGATATATCATATAATCGTAAACATTTTAATAGGCTAATACTTGCCACACAAAATGACATAACTAACAATAGAATTCTCGCGTGTAAGTGTGATATGTGACGTGACATCATCCACTCAGTATATCTCTCACTACAACACTTCATATCTTATTATTGTCCTATATAGAACCTAACATAATAATGTTTTCTACGCTCATGTAGAGAGATCAAACACAAACTAACACTGAGAATTCAAACTCAACCACCCCCCGGGCAATTTTATGGGAATTTTTAAAATTGTCCAAATTTAATTTTTTTATTAGGTTAAAAAGTCAAATTTTACTCAATAATTATATATATATTATATATATATATTATAATATATATATATATATATATATACACTCAAAAAATAATATATATACAATCCACCCACCAACCATCGCAGCCAGAATATAAACCATATCCATATATATATATATAATACCTACTATTACCACAATATAAAAATATACCAATACATAACTCACATACTAACAACACTAACAAAAACTAAACAACCAAATAATAACTATACATAAAATACCTACTACTCACCTCACAACAATACAATAACCCCCCCAACAAACTAACTCACACCACATACATCACCACCACTCACAACCATACCATCATAAAATCATCAATAAATAAAACCCAACAAACTATATACTATATATAGTACATTATATATATAGGTATATAAAATATATATCATAATATAATATAATAAGAACACCCAACCACACAAACAACACAATCACACTATCATCAACCAACTATACACCCAACAAACTCAACACACTCATACCACACATATAATATATATATATAATATATATATTATATATATAATATATATATATATATAATATATATATATATATATATATATATATATATATCGTTTGTGACATTCAACCTTTCATTTTTTGATTTTTGAATTTCAGTTAACTTAATTAGTTGTAGCAAGGTGAAAAAACCCGAAAAAACCCAACAACACCAGCATTCCTCTACTCACACTCAATCTCCATCACACACTCTCCTCTCTCTCTCTCCTCCCAATCAACTAAAACACCCCTCACCATCAACTCCTCAACTACATCTTGCAATGGTTTCATACTTGAAACCCTATTAATCAACACACAAACACACACAACAACCAAAAACCCAATATACAAAACAACACCCCAACCCATATCTCATAGATAATACCTACTATACCATAAAACTAATATAACTAAACATAACAAACTCCATATCACACCTACCACTAAACCACCAAAAACTTCTATATCAAAATATATATACTATATAAATAATATATATATATACCTAATAAAAATACTACTTATAAAAAATACTATACCACAACCGAGAGGAGTGTATCATTGAGCGAACCACCGCCCCAAGAATTAGAAAGTAATTAATAACACTCGCACCCAGAGCGTGAAGTATGAAAGGGGGTCTTTCAATTGACTCATATAACTCAAAGTTTTAACTTAAACATAACTTTTGAGCCAGTGAGACAATAACATCCGGTCCATGAGATGATAATAATCAATTTCAATGTAATTGCAATAATGGCAAAAAAAAATTTCAAAGTTTTTATAAACAATTAATAAATAGCTAATTTTTATAAAACTTTAGCAAAGCAGCCGGCTATCTGATAATGACTAGGCACTTAGGCATTTAAGTTTTGTATGCTGCCTGAATTGGTATAAACTCACTTTGTTTAACTTGGGCAATTAGATAATAATGATATAACACTAGGCCTTTCACAAATAATTATATAATAATGAATATATATTATATATTGAGGAGAGATGCGCAAGACATCTTCCCGCCATACTGTATCGTTATGGACTCTCCTCAAATAAGGCATTCAGATGCCTCCTCAAACGCTTTCATTTCAAATCTCGGCCTCCCTATTGGCAATTTTAACAGTTTTAAAAATAATAGGACGGCAAATCTGTTGATATGCGAATGGAATTATTACCCAAGATCAAATGTACCCCAAAACAGCTGACATCATATCTCCTAGAGAGACCAATACACACTTCGCAACAAAACACGACAATTTAACGCCGGCTAAACAAGCACGCACACATCCTCACGCACCATAAACACAACACCCCATCTCCCGCACTCTCACAGAACTACAGGAACTATAAAAACCGAGAGAGCCTCTACTAATACACATTCTACCAACCACAATATACACACAACTCACAAGGGAGTAGAAAACCGAGAGACGACCAAATCAGTCGATTTTTCACACCCCAAAAACGAGCAGAGATCATTTCTTCATAGACACAAAACACCTGACGCAAAAAAAGTATCAAACAAAATCTATGTTTTTTTATTCACAGATTTTTATCAATCCAGAATTGTGTAAAAATCTGACAACACATGTTATCTTAGGAAAATCAATTATCTATACTTAATCCTAAAAGATATTTAGGCAATATCTCTAATTTGGACATATTTTAGGTTATAATTTCCTACAACAGGTGGAAGCCCATGAGTTATGTGTTCAAAAGTTTTCCTGGGTTTTCACATCTTTTTATTTTATATTTCTGAATTTTGAAATTTAATATTTATTTTGTTAGTGGCTTCATTAATGTTTTCTTACCTCTGTTTCAGCTTCCTATTATCATATTTTATCATAATTATTTAATCAAATTCATAAGAACATCGCTACCCAAAACTAGAGCAACAAAAAGCTACGTGAGTAAGAACTAAAACTAATCCCAAATATACAGGACAAACAAACTATCAAACACAACCAGCGCCATATAAGCAAAGGACCTCGGTGAAATGTAACTTTTGTTGTGTAGACGTAGCAAAACTAGTATTTATTGCCATATTCTAGAACTAGGAAATTCTGAAAATTTGCCAACTGAGAGAGATGATTATGCTAAGGCAGCTAAGCTTAAGACGTCCTTTAGCTTCCCTGCTCCCTTCCCCACTGGTCATTCTCACACGATATCTTCATACAACTCCTGAATATGAGACTATCAGTCATATCAAAACATTAAATGAATGTCATACAGCTCGAGAAATGAGAACAACCCACCTAACACCCCACCAACCACTCGAAACTACACTCACAATAACCAAACCCCACAAAGTTCAGAACCAAGTCCATGTCACGAGGAGTAGCACTCGAAGCTACCTCACACCCACCACACCCAGATACCACATAGAACCTAACCAGAGACCACGCAGAGAACAGATATCATGAGCCAGAACAGACAATAGGAGACAAAGACAAACACCACAACTCACTCATCACACTAACCAAAATCAAAATTGAAAAAACTATACTCCACCACTACAAGCTCACAACCCTTTAATTTAGCTCCCACTTCAACCAAACAAAACACACAAACACACAACACACAAACAACAACATACCCTCCTTTACATTATCCATCTTGGTACCAACATACCACACATCAAAAATCTCCACACATCTATCAAATATATATCCAACCACACTCACACAATTAAGAGCAAAACCTACACCTCTAACACTCACACTTTTAGAGTATACAGATCAAATTCAACCCAAGCCTACTCACCACAAACCAAACCAATACACATAACATACTACAAAAAAATAAATACCAACACCAACACCCATCCACTCACCCTATCCCGAGTATTAACCTTCAACAAACCACCAACACTGCACTACCCACAAATACACCATCAAAAAAAACTAAACACACACGTAAAATTGATAAATACCCAGCCTACATAACATAGATCTGCACAAAACGCAACTAACAATAATTAGCACACAGAAACACAAATCTCAGCACTAAACACACTCAACAAACAACACACACACAGTTCTTCACTAATTACTTACTCACTACCAATAGGAATATTTGATATAATTACAACAGCCGAAATCAACACAAATACAATTTGAAAAAAATCCACCACAATCACACCAAAACAACACGTGAAAATAATCACTCACACTAATCTATGAAAACACCCCTAACTATACCACTCTCTCTCACAAATACATATTAAAACCTAACACACACACACCGAAACACAAAACAGAATAAAACAAAAACTTTTTTTTATATCCTGAAAAATGCTCGAACGAAAATACGAGTTTTTTCCCAAAAGATTGATGCCTCTTTAAAAACTAATGACGAGAGAGTTGAGCAGAAATTAACCAATTAAGAACCACAAACTATAATAATTAGAGAGACCACTCTCGCACATACATAAATAACAACTCAAGAGACACCAAACTGGCACATCCTCTCCAACAGAGAAGGGTTAGACAACTGTCCCACAAGGAAGGAGAACAGAAGTTCCACACTTGCCATCAATGATATTTGGATGACTAGAAAATATCACAGTCCCACATTAGCGTGGAGCCCTTTTAAGAAAGGAGACAGTAAGTCGAAGTTGACATGCAAAGTGCGAAGTGATAGCACAAAAGCACAAAAAAAAACGTGAGTTAGTAGTGTGAAAACCTGGCAAATCTAAACCACACCAAACTAGGGCGAGACCTTACTAACACCAATACCAAAAAACACAACTGTGTTTGAAAGCATGAAGAGTTAACGTGTACTCACACTTCAACACCAGCCTTGAGTATTCAACAATGAAACCTAGATGCACACACCAGAAGAGTCATACACTCACAACCTAACACCCAATCACACCACATACATGCACTTTTCAGCGAGAGAGCGCAACCACTATAATCACAATATAGACAATGAACCCCCAATGATTCACACAAATCACTCACTCATAACACCACCACCACGCACTCTCCGAGAGGAACACTCCCCAACTTCTCACACATCAATAATAACATATCAACTCACCTCATCACGCGAATCAAGCAGCACCCGGCGGTGCAAAACCACCATAAAT
This sequence comes from Trachelipus rathkii, assembly GCA_015478945.1. NCBI lineage: Eukaryota > Metazoa > Arthropoda > Malacostraca > Isopoda > Trachelipodidae > Trachelipus > Trachelipus rathkii. The sequence goes on from JABUQX010039084.1 coordinate 74,018, forward strand.
CCGCCTGGATTTCAAATAGGCAACTGGCACACAGTAAACCAAAACAACTAGCACACAAATCACAGAGGAGATACTCTCACTCAACACTTATAAACTTCTCACACTAATGACCACTTCAGACAAGACAACTCCAGAGAGACAGAATAACCGCACACAGACAGAACACACATAACACACAACACCTATACTCTCACCCACCCGACACCAAAAAGCACGCACACACAGAACCAGCAGACAGCTTAACCGACAAACACCAGTATCGAGAATTATATCGTAATCACCACAATAAGACATAGAACAACCAAAATTATTTCCTCCTTAAACTCAACTACATACCCACACGCACAACAAAACACTCACAAGACCTCACAACACAATAAGCCGAGCGCAACCACAAAATAGTAAACACACTAAAACAACACCATATAACAAAACTACAGCAATCCACACATGACAAAATCCTAACTATAGAAATAAACAAACCAAAACAACAAGGATGGGGCATATACATAACATCAACACATCTAAAAAACCCAGACTAATAAAACCACACCACCACAATAACACGACAGCATTCTAAAAAAAACCATCACCCACATTCAAATCCCCTACCATAACAAGCACAAGAATTACCATCCATACTCACCCACAAACCTCATCCCTTTACTCACACCCAATTTTAACACCTACACACCACTCACTCAAATTGCAAAACAAATACGGTCTTCACCTAAACACCACACCACAACCACAAACACTTAGTCTCCGACAACTACTTACTCACACCTAATACACAACACTAAACCAATTCACGAACAAGTTAGGATTTGTCTTCACACAAGCAAAACAATTTCATAAACCTCCCGAACTAAAACATCCAGCACACCACGCAACACACACCACAACCCACCACAACCACCAAACACACAGAGAGAGATCAAAACACTCTATTCATAACACAACCAACCATCAACATACACACTTCATCAACACACAAAAAAATATCAACACAGAGCACAACAAACCCACACCAAACTATCGACACCACCAACCAACGTTTTCGAAACCAAAATAAAGCATCTAATTATAAAGACAAAAAACACATTTTCCAAAGTAAGTTTTGGCGTTCCGAAATACAACTTTCAAAACTGAAGTCTATCGATATGCACAGCTTAAGAGTAAAAGATTCAATTCATCCTCACCTTTCAAAGCCATCAAGTAAAAGACTGGCATTCCTTACCTCTTTGAGATAAATATTTGGGACACGTTTAACTCCACCACAACGCGGCATTGAGCCGGCAATAAAAAGAGAGCGCGCGCCGTACCACATTCTGAAATCAGCACAACATCCAGCACTCAGTGAATTAAAGCACACGCCCACTCTCACCTAAACATGCCCACTACCAACGGGCAATAAAAGAGAAGAGGAACTATCAAACCCTATGTCGCGACAAAAACCCAAACTTCTCAGGTATTCGACCACAAAACAAAAAGGGAACCCTCCCCTATCTACCAATTCTTATAAATAGCGATGGGAAACAGGGGTCTCACCCCTAATAAATCAATTTACACAAAGACTTGAAGATACAAATTGTAATTATTGGCACAATCCATGGAGCTCACTGGGATAGCACATATCACGAATTTATATATGAATCAGACAACATCTATCGATTTTATAACCGCAAAGCCTTGGCTTTCTATGCTCATTAACTTTGGGCTCTATATAAATTTATCAGCTGTCAATGTGGTCGAAAAGGTCTTTCTTGTTCTTCTCAACAAATTTAAAAACATACATTTGGTGGATACGCCTTTGTAGCCACAAGGCTAAGGGAACTTATGAATGTGATAATTGCAATATCATGCAAGCTATCAATACCGCTTTCTATAACTCTATTATGACTCACTCACTTATTAAGTATAAACTCAACAGCAACAATGACAGAAAAGACAGGCAAGCACAAGACACTAGAGTTTCGCACAAGGACCCTTGTCCAAACCAAGTCATTAGTTGTTGTCAATATTGTTTTAGTAAACGCCAATGTGGGTTCGTAACGAACTTTCAGATAAGCGAGGTTCGAGCTGAAAAATAAATGACTCTGTCACTTTAATAGGAAGATTTAAAGGCCTTCCAAGAGTAAAAAACAGTTTTAACGGACTTTCGCCCAATTTGGTCAACCAAGACGAATATTTCTGTCAAGTCTATCTTGAAAAAACAGGAAACCACGGTTAAGGAAAGTATCGGATTTACTGTAAATTTCAATCCTTGGGAAGCCAGAATTCGTAACGGATCTTTCGGGAGCCTTTAACTACAGGAAAGAGGGCGTATTTTTCTCATGGATTAGAAGGCCAGGAGTGGTCCTCCACCGAACGGAAGGAGATGCCCAATGGTTACTCGCTGGTAGGACCGCCCACGCACAAAGGGGATTACCCAGTTACGAGGCCGGAGGCTTGAATTGAAATGCCCCTGGGTGGGGCCTTTGAACTTAACAGGAAAGAAATTTTTATTTGAACCAGTTGCGTATTTTTTCCATGGAATTAGGAAGTGTAACATTTTTCGCTTGGTGATTTTTCCTATCTGACAGTGTCCGAGATATTAGCTCTGAAATACAAACTAAGTGACTATGAAACTCTTTGTTCATAAAGTTGTATATATTTTATTAAGCATCAACGCAATAAGAAAATTTGCTAATATTTTCTCTCTAGCATCGTGCTTAAACTTTAGTGTTAATATTTCTAGCTTGCTTTATTCGCTTCAAATTTAATGCCGTTGTAAATATAGTTATCGGTCGTTCCAAATTTTAACTTTAATTTGCCGCGTCGGTAACTGAATATAACTCGTTTCGCTCTGGAGAGGAAATCCAGTCTACGGGTTTTCCCTCTCCATTTTCAAGCGAATTATCTTTCGTGCCCTCCTTCTGTTCCAACATGAATCATTGTATATAAAACATTTTAATTTTAATGACACTGTGGATCTCCCTTGGTTTAACTTAATCTGCAGTGTCAATATTTGTCGTTTCGGTTATTCACTCAAATTGAGATGATCCCGACCTTGCTTCTCATGAACGATGAAAACTTTGTGTATATATTTCCGCTGTGTATAAATTAATTGTATACTGCCGCCTCTTCACTTCTAAGAGTGCAAATTTGCCACGACAGGTTCCCCCTGGCAAGAGAATTAGTCAGTTGAGTAAAACGCACTGGCAACAACAGGCTCGACTATGTAGTCTCTTCTACTAAGGGTTTCCGGAACAGGTTTGAAGTAGTTTAGTCACAAAGACGGGGTAAGTGTTAGTTTATCATTTTTTCCTCCATATCATTCGGGCGACCGAAGATAGATGATCCGGAAATTATCTACCACGAACACCCCATTACTCTTCTATGTCTGGCATTTTTCGGCTGTATATATCGTCCCCCTAACATATATTAAATATATTGTGCTCTCACGAGCGTTTAGTTTATGTTAATTTTAGAAGTGAGAGTGTATGTGGTATATGTGAGAGCGCGACTCAGTCTCTGCTATTGCAACCGGGAGTCGTGCTGACCATACCTAGTACAGTAGATTCACCAACACTACTCTTTCAATAAAAAACATGGTAGTCTGTCTTAGGAACTAACAATTATTTTTATTGTTGCAAACATCTACGATATTAACATCTATTTTCACGCTTCTTTCAAAACTGTGTTTCTGTCTGGCATGCACCTTCTACTATATTTCCCCCCTAAAAGGACTCCGGTCCCCCATACCGGGATTGACGAAGTATAGCATGCAACTAAAGTCAAGGCAAGGTGGTCTTCTGCCCCATTTTGGGGCATCTTTCAACTTCAATTTCGAATAGAGCGTGGTGTTGTATGAGGGTTCTCATCTCATCGCTCATCATCTCCCCCTTTGCATATATATATCTGCGTTTATCGACGTCTCTCCCTGTGTATATATTTAGATTTACTGATGTTCCACATCACAATAAGTATCCTATAACACTTTGGCCAAAACTCTCCTTCAACCCCTTAATTGCAAGACAATAAAGGAAGGGTTATTGTGTGGGTTTTGGGAATCCTAGATCCGTGAAGTTATTGCAGTCTTTCGGGATTGCATTACTGAGCTATCGAATCAAAGGTCTTCACGGGAATTTAGGACAGTTGGTCCTTCGACGACGAATCTGAAGCAATATTTTGCGATTGCAATATTGCAATCAATATTGCCAAGGCTTCCAAAGAACCTTTGCGAAAAAATCTATGTTAAAGGGAAGCTTAGTGGTTTCTCGGTGACTTTCGTGTGTTTTAGCCTTCTTCTTTAGATTATATTCCTTTCTTATATATATTTCATCCTTGCAATTGCAACTATTTGTATATTAATAAAAAGAAAAGGGCTTAACTTTTCTATGTTAAAAGGAAGTTCAGTGGTTTCTCGGTGAATTTCGTGTATTTTAGCCTTTCTCTTTAGACTATATTCCTTTCTTGCATATATTTCATCCTTGCAATTGCAACAATTTATATATTAAAGAATATAAAGAAAAGGGTCTAAATTTTCTATGTTAAAGGGAAGCTTAGTGGTTTCTCGGTGACTTTCGTGTGTTTTAGCCTTCTTCTTTAGATTATATTCCTTTCTTATATATATTTCATCCTTGCAATTGCAACAATTTATATATTAAAGAATATAAAGAAAAGGGTCTAAATTTTCTATGTTAAAGGGAAGCTTAGTGGTTTCTCGGTGACTTTCGTGTGTTTTAGCCTTCCTCTTTAGATTATACTCCTTTCTTATAAATATTTCATCCTTGCAATTGCAACAATTTATATATATATTAAAGAATATAAAGAAAAGGGTCTAAATGTTTCTAGTTAGGGAAGCTTAGTGGTTTTCGGTGACTTTCGTGTGTTTTAACCTAATTTTAAATGTAGCTACCTTTCTAAATCTATTCCTTCCTTTGCAAACAATTTCATATATTAAAGAATATAAAGAAAAGGGTCTAAATTTTCTTATGTACAAAGGAAGCTTAGTGGTTTTCCGGTGACTTTCGTGTGTTTTAGCCTTCTTCTTTAGATTATACTCCTTTCTTATATATATTTCATCCTTGCAATTGCAACAATTTATATATTAAAGAATATAAAGAAAAGGGCCTAAATTTTTTATGTTAAAGGGAAGCTTAGTGGTTTCTCGGTGACTTTCGTGTGTATTAGCCTTCTTCTTTAGATTATACTCCTTTCTTATATATATTTCATCCTTGCAATTGCAACAATTTATATATTAAAGACTATAAAGAAAAGGGTCTAAATTTTCTATGTTAAAGGGAAGCTTAGTGGTTTCTCACTGCCATTTTCTGTCGGTTTGAGAGATTAAACACCTTTCACTTTCTTAATATATATTTCATGATTTGCAGACTTTAACAATTTATATATTAGAGAATATAAAGAAAAAGGGTCTAAATTTTCTATGTTAAAGGGAAGCTTAGTGGTTTCTCGGTGACTTTCGTGTGTTTTAGCCTTCTTCTTTAGATTATACTCCTTTCTTATATATATTTCATCCTTGCAATTGCAACAATTTATATATTAAAGAATATAAAGAAAAGGGTCTAAATTTTCTATGTTAAAGGGAAGCTTAGTGGTTTCTCGGTGACTTTCGTGTGTTTTAGCCTTCTTCTTTAGATTATATTCCTTTCTTATATATATTTCATCCTTGCAATTGCAACAATTTATGATTAGAGAATATAAAGAAAAAGGGTCTAAATTTTCTATGTTAAAGGGAAGCTTAGTGGTTTCTCGGTGACTTTCGTGTGTTTTAGCCTTCTTCTTTAGATTATATTCCTTTCTTATATATATTTCATCCTTGCAATTGCAACAATTTATATATTAAAGAATATAAAGAAAAGGGTCTAAATTTTCTATGTTAAAGGGAAGCTTAGTGGTTTCTCGGTGACTTTCGTGTGTTTTAGCCTTCTTCTTTAAGCCATTAATTTTTGTTTCTTAATATATATTTCATGCAATATTGCAGTAATTTGTATATTAGAAGAATATAAAGAAAGGGTCTATATTTTATATGTTTAAGAGAAGCTTGGTGGTTCCTCGGCGAGTTTCGTTTGCTTTAGCCTTTTTCTTTTGATTATTTCTTTATTTATATATATATTTTCATCCCTTTTGATTTCCATTACAATTTATATTATTAATAGACTCATATAGAAAAGGGTTAAATTTTCTATGTTAAAGGGAAGCTTAGTGGTTTCTCTATGACTTTCCTATCTTTTTGGCCTTCTTCTTTAGTTCATATTCCTTTCTTATAAATATGTCATTTTTTTCAATTGCAACAATTTATATATTAAAGAATTAAAGAAAAGGGTCAAAAGAAGATATCTCTTAGATGGGAGCTTAGTGGTTTCTCGGTGACTTTCGTGTGTTTTAGCCTTCTTCTTTAGATTAATATTTCCTTTCTATATACTATTTCATCCTTGCAAATTGCAACATTTATGTAATTAAAGAATATAACGAAAATAGACGAGTCTAAATTTTCTATGTAAGGGAAGTCTAAGCTAGGTCTTCCCAACACCCTCACAAACGGAATGAATTCTACACAAAGACCAATTAACGCCTTCTTCTTTAGATTATAACTCCTTTTCCTATAAATATATATATTGTCCTCCTTTCAATTGCAACAATTTATATATTAGAATATAAAGAAAAAGGGCCAAATTTTTTATGTTGAAGGGAAGTCTTAGTGGTTTCTCCGGTGCTTTCAGTGTGTATTAAGACCTCTCCTTCTTTAGATTATTACTCTATCCTTTTGGATGTTTCATCCTTGCAATTGGCAACAATTTATATATTAAAGACTATAAAGAAAGGGTCTAAATTTTCTATGTTAAAGGGAAGCTTAGTGGTTTTCGGTGACTTTCGTGTGTTTTAGCCTTCCTCTTTAGATTATACTCCTTTCTTATAAATATTTCATCCTTGCAATTGCAACAATTTATATATATATTAAAGAATATAAAGAAAAGGGTCTAAAGTTTCTATGTTAAAGGGAAGCTTAGTGGTTTCTCGGTGACTTTCGTGTGTTTTAGCCTTCTTCTTTAGATTATATTCCTTTCTTATATATATTTCATCCTTGCAATTGCAACAATTTATATATTAAAGAATATAAAGAAAAGGGTCTAAATTTTCTATGTTAAAGGGAAGCTTAGTGGTTTCTCGGTGACTTTCGTGTGTTTTAGCCTTCTTCTTTAGATTATACTCCTTTCTTGTAAATATTTCATCCTTGCAATTGCAACAATTTATATATATTAAAGAATATAAAGAAAAGGGTCTAAATTTTTTATGTTAAAGGGAAGCTTAGTGGTTTCTCGGTGACTTTCGTGTGTATTAGCCTTCTTCTTTAGATTATACTCCTTTCTTATATATATTTCATCCTTGCAATTGCAACAATTTATATATTAAAGAATATAAAGAAAAGGGTCTAAATTTTCTATGTTAAAGGGAAGCTTAGTGGTTTCTCGGTGACTTTCGTGTGTTTTAGCCTTCTTCTTTTATTTGGTTCCTTTCTTATTAATATATTTCATCCTTGCAATTGCAACAATTTATATATTAAAGAATATAAAGAAAAAGGGCCTAAATTTTTTATGTTAAAGAAGCTTTAGTGGTTTCCTCGAGTGACTTTCGTGTGTATTACCTTCTTCTTTAGATCTATACTCCTTTTTTAATATATAATTTCATCCTTGCAATTGCAACAATTTATGTATTAAAGAATATAAATAGAAAGGGTCTATATTTTATGTGTTTTAGAGAAGCTTGGTAGTTCCTCTGCGAGTTTCTGTTACTTTAGCCTTTTTCTTTTGATTTTATCTCCCTTTTATATAAATTTTATCCTTGCAATGTTGCAGTGAATTATATATTGGAGAATATAAAGAAAGGGGTCTATATTTTTGTGTTTTAGAGAAGCTTAGTATTTTTTTTTTTAGTTTGCCCTCTTCCTTTATTATTATTATTATTATTATTATTATTATTATTATTTATTATTATTATTATTATTATTATTATTATTATTATTATTATTATTATTATTATTATTATTATTATTATTATTATTATTATTTTATATTATTATTATTATTATTATTATTATTATTATTATTATTATTATTATTATTATTATCGCTATATGTGTGGAACTTTGAGAATCTCTTGTGGAGCTTTGTGGTTGTTGTTTATCATTGTTGTCTTTGACGATACACACACACACACACACACACGCCTACATACGTGTGTAACGGTTCCCCTTTGATTTTTTTTGAGTTTTTTGTTGTTGTTACTGTGTGGTGTATTGGGTGTTGGAGTTCCTGAATGAGGACACACACATACACACGTGCACACACACACACACCCACACACACACACACTCCATACGTGATGTGACGGTTCCCCTTTGATTTTTTTGGTTTTTGTTGTTGTTACTGTGTGGTGTATTGGGTGTTGGAGTTCCTGAAGAGACATACACATACACA